>BCKE01000026.1:387766-449626 GCA_001600495.1 Pilasporangium apinafurcum | reverse complement strand
CTATTTCTTCCATGTCTTAAAACATGATTTATTTACGGGATAACCGTAAACAATAAACAACCGCATCTAGCAGAAGTTCGCATCTCTACACACAGCAGGAGATCGTACTTTATCAACCCGTTCGGGTTTATCTCGTTTTCAGACCCGCCGGGTCTGATATGTAATGGAGACCTATTACAAGAGGTCTCTATCTTTTTTTGAACCATTAATAGTGTTCTGACCAAATATGCGCTTCTGGAACCTACCTTCTTGCATTATGCTTGCGACGATCGTTTTCTATGCGGTTCTAAGTAGAGATGTGCATCAGACACAGATATCATCAAGATTAGAAGCAATAAACACCTCTTTTGGCTCAGACGAAACCCATATAGCAAGAAAATAGTAGTACCTCCCTTAAGCATAGATGTCAACAACTTGCATTCATGTCCACACTCCAATATAACTAAGCCACATGGTACGTGATGATCTCGCTTCTCCTTCGAAAAGACACGAACAAAGTCACAATGCATGCCACCCTCACTTAAGTGGAATTAAGAACAAACAAACCGCAAACATTCTACGAAGTAAACCAACCAACAAGGAAAATCAAACACATTTACAATAATACGAATGGACATAAGTACATGTTATGATCCAGACATGCGTCTCAATCCATGTGGGTACTCAAGTAAAAACTGCGATTTCTCATTATATTGTCTTTTTGTTTGGCTTCCATGAGCTAAACTGTGCCTGCGTTTAAATCCTTGGACCAATGTAGATCCACTGCTCGCAGATGTGTGTCAGGAATGACTCCATTGGAATCTCAGCTACCGGCTGGAATTGAACGATAGCGTCAATCTTTTCTTTGATCTCCGGTGTGATCCTGTCCACAAATTCCAGAACCTTGAGGTTTTCATCCAATTGAGTGCCGCTGATCGCACCGAGGATCGCGATCGACATGTTCATGTTGGCAGTACACCATGCCACCAATAACTGTGCCAATGAGCAACCGACTTCTTTGGCAACTTAGGATTCATTGGATGGAGAGACTCCTTGGTGGCTGTTGCTGCATGCACAACCATCTTGAAAGGCCATGTTGACGATCAATCGTGTTTCCAGAAAAATGAAATTATACACCTTGGGTGGAGAAAAAAGGTTAAGATATATGGAGTTAGAAAAATCAAGTATACACCACAAGGTACTTTCCAGGAGTTTGAGAGTTTCTCATTTCGATGGCATTTCTTGAATGAATCGTTTCTGGCTTCTCAATAGGGAAGCGTATTGAATTCAAGTATTTATCATCTCACGTCCTAGCAGCCATCCATTGAGTGTTGCTTCAACACCATTTGCCAAGATAGAAAGAACTGCAGCTTTGAGAAATAGCATAATCAAAGGCACCGAAAAAAATCAAACCAACTACGAGGCGTCCTTGTTTTTGAACGTTGTGATAAAATGGCATCAATGAGCGACGGTATTGAAGAGAACATCACTAAAAAAGCGGAGAGCCCGCCCGGATTTTGCGGAACGAAAAGTTCGACAAAAGCAAAGCGTATACACCACTGCGAAGACTGGGTGGCGAAAGTTTTGCAAAGATAAACAAATGGCGGAAAAGATTGATGAAGCTGTGCGACTTTGTTCAAGAATAGCATGTGAGGCATCTATGCTGGCATCCGTCCATGTTCTGCGATTATTGGAAGCTGGCGAAGAACTTCCTCCATTGGATAATAACTTCTTTAATCGATGCACATCTGCAATAGCCAACTTGGCCGGCAGCGGAAAGGTTCATTCTGACTTGGAGACCAGTCAGAATATTTACATGGCCCAGCACTCTTCAGTTTATGAACCGACAGAGAAGAAACCCTATATGAGTCAGATGTTGGTTATGATCGCTCAACAAGTAAGGCAGAATTTCCAAGTCAGCAACCGATTGACGTTCTATTCCTGGTTGTGTAAGTGGATGCGCTTGCAGATACGTCTTCACAACAGTGACTATTTTGAAAAGCACCAAGGCAAGATAATCGAAAGTGCTGTTTTACTGCTGGTCCGTGCAAGCACCCAGACTCAGTATAGCTTATTCGGCCAGATGCTCGCGTATGGAGATGCAAGTTTCACAAGCTCAGCTAAAGGCAACATTGCTGTCCCCACAACGACCCTAGAGAAGAAAATTGGTTTCAGGTGCCGTATTGTGCTTGTCACAAGAAGATGAAGGGGTTCGTCCTTGACGGAAAAATTGTCAGTGACGGTCTTTATGGTGTGCGACACTGCAAAGATAGTGAATGCCATCGCACATTGTGGGACCGTGACATCAATGCCACAATCAACATTTTGAGACTATTCATCGACAAAGTGAAGAAAAAGAGGAGACTCGAGGTGTTCACGAAGGGTAAAGGATGAAGTGGCGCTCGAAGACAAAACTGAGGTGATAATCGACCTCACTGCTATGATTCTGGAAACGGCTGAGTGTAGCCTTGCAAATATGGAAATTGAACCCACACCACCTCTGCACAGGAGAGATAAAACAACCAACTTGGCACAACTGACATTACATATCGTTGCACGTAACTTACGATAATGCACATTTTTACTTGTTAGTAATATTCAAAAAATATTTCAATATTTTAGCTTTTGTTTCATTTTTAGTTTGCATTAGTATATTTTTCTCTTTTCAACTATTTTTTTTACATGTTTTTTTCTTCACCCTAAAAGCTAAGCTAAGTGTTTAAAACAATTTATATCATTTTTTGCAATTTTCCCTAAAACTATTCTCGTGGATGTCGAAATTATGTATGTACACATTATTTATGTATATTAATATAAAGGATCGGCGCGGTACGACTTTCGTCACTCCACTACAGTACGAAGTTGAACAAATCTGTAGGCGAACCAGGAAGGCGCTTGTGCGATTGGAAAATAGAATCGCGTTCTTTCTTGTTCTCGCTCGTGCTGATTTGACGCTGCAGCCATGGCGAAGGCGATCCTTTCCTCCGTACGTCATTCTTTCTTTCTCTATGTAAACTCTCTTTTATTCGTATTCATGTATATGTGCGTTTCTCTTCGACATAAAGATCTTGGAAGCGCAACTAGGGAAATATGTCGATGGGTTGAGCAGCGATTCGCTGCAAGTGGGGCTTTGGAGCGGCGAGATGGTATTACAAAACCTTTCGCTCAAACCTCACGCGCTCGCAGAGCTGGAGCTACCAGTCACGGTTGTGCGTGGTAGCATTGCGCGCATCCACGTTGTCGTACCGTGGAATCAACTGGGCAGCGCCAGCGTGCAGATCACAATCGAGGGAATTTATGCACTTGTGGTGCCTAACACAAAGCTGCCATCGCCTGAGGAGCGAAAACAGTCGAAGCAAAATCGTCTGGAACGTCAGGAGCTTATGCGGCAACACCAGCGGTTCGCTGACAAAACCAATCGCGACTCAGGAGGTGAAGACGAAAGTACGTTCCTCTCGCGATTGACCATGCGCATTGTGGACAACATGCAAGTCACACTTCGTGACCTTCACATTCGTTATGAGGACAGTCTTTCCAATTCGGCCAATCCCTTCGCGTGTGGCGTGATGATGCAGAGTTTCACCTTCCATACCACCGATGCTGAAGGGAATGCTGTGTTCATGGATCGAACTGCCAAGAAAGAGGCGTTTATTTTTAAGGCCGCGAAGGTGACGAAGTTGTGCGCGTATTGGGACCGATTGCCAAAGGATGTTGCTACCGCTCTGATTCAGAATCAGTCTGATATTAATCAAGCCATGGGTGAAATGGTGCGTACTCTCAATGATTTTTCCGAAGAAGGAAAAGACAAAGGAGAGTGTCGTGATCAGAAGCGGCTGTGGGTTTTACGTCCATGCTCCTTGGCGGTACAGATGACGAAGAATGAGAGTATGGATTACTCCATTGTAGCCAAGTATACTATCCAGGCAAAGATTAGCTCCATCGCCTGTGGACTCTCACGTGAGCAATATGAAGATATGCTCTTTCTCAACAAGGCATTCGCAGGTCGACGTGCCATTGAAACACACTTCTTCAGCGGTCGCTGCCGTCCATTTCACGACGCAACTGCTCGGCCTCGCGTATGGTGGGACTACGCCACGCGTTTGCTATTCCTGACAGGGAAGGTGAAAGCAAAGGAACGCGGACGAAAGAAAGATTGGTTGCGCTTGCGATGGTCAAACGTTCAGAAAGCCGCGCTCGAACGAAATCAATACATGGAAGCATTTCGCCTATCCTTGCGACAGGGTTCTTCTTTTGATCATGCATCAAAACATGGCAAATTTATGAAAAAATATGAAACCATATATCCCATTGATGTGATCATTGCAATCCGGGATTTTAGTGAGGACAAAGAAATTAAACAAAAGAAATTAGAGGACAGCAAAGCGGCGGCGGCCCAAGCTGCGAGTGGCAGTTCGTGGTACAGTTATCTCTTTGGAGGAGGATCCTCAACCACGACGAGCAATACTGCGGATGATGTCCTGACTGAGGAAGGGAAAGCAAGTTTGAAAAAAGCATATGATGATGTGGTGGTAAAGGAGAAAGCGGATGCAGTTCCAGCCGGTTGCAATCTCTTTTCCATCAAGTTGCAGCTGAAATCGGGATCGTTGGCACTCCATCAAACACATCAATTACAACCATTTTTGATCGCCAGCGTGAATGGATCTCTTGCAGTAAATATCCAACCTCAAGAAGAATGGGACGTTAAATTTCGCTTACAACATTTCGAAATTCTGAATGGTAAAGCAAAAGACACACCGTTTCACGCGTTTTGCGTGATCTCTTCGGCCGCAAAGCTTGCGAGTCCAACGTTACCGTGTGTAACCTTCGATGCCAGTATCAAAAAGAAACAAGTGACCGAGGCTATAGAGAAAGCTCATGGTGGTAGTGGTGAGCATGAAACTCTTACGATTAGAGTAAGTGCCATGCCGATTCGATTGATGGTGGATCCTTCTTTCGTGGTATTTCTGCACGGATTCTTCATGAGTATGATGCCGGAACAACAACTCGATAGGGTGTGGAGCTTTGCCACATCATCTGTGTCCGATTGGATGTTCGCTGAAGACGATGATGAGGTGTACAAGAATGCAATTCAGAGCCATATTCGCAAACTGCAGTATGATGTCTTGGTGGATGTGAGCGCACCTGTCATAGTTCTTCCAGAGAACATAGCAGAGCCTCGTGGAGCTGTTGTCGTGGTCGACTTGGGACAACTTTGTTTCCGTAATGACTCTACGGCTTCAAATAGGACAGCTATGGATGCGGGTCCAGATCGACTGTACTGGAGGTTGGAGATGAAGGACATACAGGTGTTGCTTGGTGCACAGGAAAGTCTCGATTGGAATGATGCCGGGTTGTCAGGTCTAGCAGAAATCGTTCAAAAGCTGTCACTTGACTTTTTTATTGACTCAATTCGCACGTCCTCTGGTATCGGAACTGCGAAAATCCGCGAAAACATAGATCCCACTGGAGCTCCATCCAGTCCAAATATTGAAGTACGTGCTGTGGTGCCACAGATATCGATTACGCTGGCAGAAGATCAGTTAATTACCCTTGGGCGTATTCATTCATCCATTTTTGCAACGACAAAGTTAATGGCTGCAGGTGCTAGCAGTTCAGAAGAACTATTCACTGCTTCAGCAGACAAAACATCGCCATCGGCTGTTGTTGTCGTCTCGTCGTCAAAGGGCTCCAGCGCTTTGGAATCAACAGGCGTGAAACCAGAAAAGTACTTTTTAATGGTGCAGCTCTCGCTGGGTGAACTAGTTCTTAATATCCGAGAATCGGCAATTAAGGATGCTTTCCTGATTCGGATATCGCACACATCCTTCAAAGGTTCCATGTTTTCATCACAGTATATCTTCCAAGCACGGCTCCAGACGTTGCAAATGGAAGATAAGCTTTATGGACCTTCATTGAAGTTTTATCAGCTCGTCTCTACTGGGTCTTCGGATGATACACACCTGGTATCCGTGGATATGACGGTATATCCAGAATCTGCACGCGTCCATAGCTTGACATTAGAACGGGAAGCGACTAATATGGTGGTCGATGCGAACTTCAATGTGCTGGACGTACAATGGAATCCGTCCTCGATTGCTTTACTGTATCGGATATTATCGTCTTATGCAGGGGCTTTACAACATTACACTGTTGACACTCATCCAGACACTGCTGCAGATATCAACACTGCAGTGGTCTTAACAAACCAACAGGATGGAAGAATCGAGCCGAAGGAGTTGGTGGAGGCAGAGAACTCAAAAACTTTGAGCTTGCCATCGGTGTTAGTTCGTGCTTCGCTTGTCCAGTTCAGCGTTACCTTTAATAAAGACCAGCTGAATCGACAACTCGTGCAAGTAGCAATGAGAAATGCATCAGTAGAGTATGCAGCACATGAAAAGCGTGATTCAAAAACGGGCGAATGGGTGTCAGCATATGAGATTACAGGCTGCCTAGGCAACTTGATTGCGACAGATTTGAGCATGTCCAAACATGCCATCTATGCTCCTTTGATGGGACTTGATGAGTTGACTGCATCGTCAGACAACCCAGCTTTACGGCATAGGAGTTCTAGCACTATACAAGAACCACTATTGTCTTTTACGTACTCATGGGATCCCATTATCTGCGAAAAAAGCAAATTGAAGTTGGATTTTCAACCCGTTCGGGTGGTGTATTACCATCAACAGGTCTTGGAGCTCGTGGACTATTTGTTTGAAGGAATACTGGGAGCAATCCTAAGCCAGACCATTTTGAACGCAACTCAGTTGCTACTGAGCGAAGAAGAATCGAGTGTGATTTTTCAAATCGCGGTTCGTAGTCCAACATTAATACTTCCATTACGAATGGAGGAGGCCAGTCACATCAAGATCACAGCAGAAGCGCTTCAGCTTGTCCACTTTCCGTCAAGTGTTGTTCAATATTGTGGAATGGGTCGGCTGGAGGACAGAACAAAGAAGATTACTTATGATGGCGAGAGCGTTGGTCAGAACGCATTGTCGAACTCGAATTGCTTAATTATTAAAGCTGATTACAAACAGGTGACACTTAAAAATGTCGACATTTTTTGCACGACTGAATCATCCAAACTGTCAGGGTTAGTGGCAAAGGAGACAGCTGCGGCAATGAATGCTACCTATCAGAGTGTACTGGCAAACCCAATTGATCTAGTCGTCAATGTTGAAGACATCGTCTCCAGTACTCTTCAGCTTGATAATTTGACGTATTTGCCTAGGTTTACAATTGAGTTTGTCATGCAATCAGTGCAGCTACGGATCTTGAGAGCCCATTATTTGGCATTTGTAGCGCTAGTATTCGAGAATTTTGGCGCGGAGGAACTTTCAACGATGGAATCAAGCAATGTTGATACAGCCACTGGTGTTCATTCAAGTAATGCACCATCGCTGCGACCTACTGTGAACTATTCTTATTCCAGAACAGACTTGGATGCTGTGACGATGCAATTGACATTTGCCATGAAAGATTTATGTTGTCAACTATACGAAGAGAAGAATGCTAGTGTACAATCTCTACCAAGCACTGCATCAGAAGAAACTGAAAGGATCGTAAATCAGGCATTTGGTGACGTTGGGAGATCCAGTCGAAGTGCGTTTGTAGAAATTAAAACCAGCGGATTCTCTGCTTCGCTGAATCGGATGTACAAGTCGCCACCAAATGTTGCCGTCCGAGTAGCCGCATTCTCCGTACGTGATATAGCGGGAAACTATAATATTGGGGAAGATGAAAGTGAAGCTGTGAAGCAAGCCGGGGCTCTTTTGGTGTGCAGGCAACCTGCAGAGGCTGTCTATTCGTGGGATGAAGCAATATTTCACTGTCAGCTAGACCTAAACGTGTCCGATGTGAGTGGCCTAGTGATACCAGAGACACTGTTGCGCCTAATAGACTTTGTCATGCTTCCTACGAAGCCGAAGACTCGCAACAATGGTCCAAACTCTCCCACATTACCTATCCCCGATGCTTCTAACTCAGATAGCACTAGTGCATCGATGAAACCTCAAATGAAACGAAGACAAAGCATTTCCGAAATGCTGATGGAGGCACACGGTCCAGAGTACGCGATGACGATTAAGCTATTGGCGACAAATGTGGCAATTGCTGTGCCCCAGGATATTTACGACCTCCTCGGACCTCAACTTTCCTGTGGTGCAGATTTTACTGTGGAATATACATGGAAGCCTGAGGACCAGAGCATGCGAGCTGGCGGAACACAATCCTCTGGCCTCGATGTTCAAAGCAGCCTGGTTGTAGATGCCCAAAGTATTGAAGTTGTTGTGAAAAATGCAAACCGTCAAGGTTGTTGTGTTGCGACCAGTAGCGCAAATACTGAAAACAAGGGAGTGAAGCCGGCCACCATGCTGCAAATCTTGGAACCGTGTGATCTCCGTGTAGAAATCAGCGATCTCTTTCCTGACGCTGGGCAACAGCAACAGATTGTGGTACTAAAATTCACGCCGATCGATGTTTTCGTCTCATATGATGATGTGTGTGTTGCGTGGGCAACATTAGAATCATTCAACAACAATTTTGCACACTACGAAGCCATGCAGAAACGCGAGAAGACGGAATTGGCTACAGTATCCAAAAGCAATACGGCAGGTGTACTGTCCCCAAAAATGTTTGAACATTCGTTGACTGGAACGAAGGAAGGAATTGAAGTTCATCGGTACTTCACGTGCGACGTCAGTTCAATGCGTGTGACGATAATCAATGACTGTGATGGCTGTGATATGGGCCTCGCGCAGTTCCACATGCAACGATGTAACTTTTTTATGAATATCACGCATGCACCAGTGCCAGCACATGGGACTCCCTTTCCACCTCCGGCAACCACCATCTCTGGAGGCGGCGGATTTGCGACTATTATGTCCTATTATAATCCAGATACACGTAATTGGCACCCAATGAATGCAGAATGGAACTTGGACCTATCAGTCCAAGGGTCTATCTACAACGATGTGATCTCGCCAAGACAAGGAAGAACAGAATCATCCGCTGGAGGAAATGAATTACATATCATGCTCACAGCAAATCAGCCACTCGATCTCCTCTTCACCCATGGATTGTTTGAAGTCGCAGCTTCTGCTGGTGGAGCCTGGAAGCGTCGAGCCAATGGTCCCATAATGGATTCTCCCATCCAATCTCCGATAAATAATACGACCGCTCGAGAGAATCAGGAGGCAAATGAGAAAAAGAAGCATGCACCGTGTGTGATCAGCAACGAAACTGGGCTAGACTTGAGTTTCTGGTTGACAAATGGCCAATCCAACTCGCATCCACAGATCTTGCGTCATAGTGACATTGCTGATCTGCATTATATTCATACTGTTGGTCGCGGCTCCGGAGTTGTACGCAAGTATGCCTCTGAAGACCGGGAAGGGAACATGCGTCTGTGTATTCAGTTGGCTGACTCGTCCTTCCAGGCAGTGCAAGGCATCATATTTGAGCAACTTGGGTCGCGAGCATTTCCGTTGGTTGATGTTTCCGGAAGTTTGACTTCGTTTACTCTCAACTGTTACTCGAAACTGGTTGATGGCCGAATCCTGCTCTCATTTTCCTCGCAAATCAAATTGGTTAACAAGCTATCAATGCCCATTCAGCTACTGGTGAATGACCCAACGTGGACCACTCCAGTCGAGATCGGCGTGCTGCAGCCTTTCCGAGAATCGGCGATCCCTGTGTTGTTATCCCAGGGAACGGAGCTTCGTGCACGTCCAACCAACACTTCATTTTCATGGAGTGCACCAATTCCTGTACAGACTCGGTCGGGAACGGAGTTGAAGGTCGAAGCTTCTTCAAATGGTGTGACTGACGTGCGCTGCGCCATGTTCTGCGTAGCCATCTCTATGGAGCAATCGCTGCGCGTCGTATCTTTCTCTGAACCAATCGTATTAGTGAACAAATTGCCTGTAGAGGTTAAGTACTGCATCAAAGATTCATCTATGGGTGGCAGTCGATATACAGCAGAGGGCGGTAGAGGAGGTAAACTGTCCGTCGGAGGCAAAGCAGGGATCTGGTGGAGTGATCTGCAGCAACGTCCACAGTTTACTCTCACAGTCGAAGGTTGTATGGTGAGCAAGTGGATGCAACTTGTGCATCCCAACTCCAAAAGTGGAGAGCTTTTTGCGGTGATGGTGGAACGGTACGATGGCCGTCCTTGCAAGCTCCTCGTTCAGGTGATTGAACACGCTGCCAAATCGATGCACGTGTATTTGTATGCAGAAATATGGTTTATCAATCGAACTGGCTTGGAACTGATTTACGGGAATGAGTCGGACAGTGAAGCTTATATGCCGCCATATGCTGCCAGAGCACTGGTTGGTAATGCGCAGATCAGCGCATATTCCAGTTCAGGAGACTCCAATGGAGGATTAGCTTCGTCTCCAACTGTGCGCATTCGCATGCAGTCTTGTCCGTGGTCAACTCGGTTCACGGCCGATCCAAGAAAGCTGAGCTGGCAGGACGAATGTTTGACACTTCGATCGGATCAGCATGCCGACCATGGAGCGAACATGCTATATGAGTTTGGTGTCTCGGCTGACATTTCAACGCGGCATTTCGGATCTATTACAACGCTTGTGAGCGTTATCCCTCGGTATTTGATTTTGAACCGAACTTCATATACAGTGCTATTGTTTGAAGACTCGAAACGTCGCAATAGCAGTGGAGGAGCAAGTAGATCCAATGCCGGGAATGCCGCGCATCACATTCTCGCCAAGGGTGATACCTACGCGCTCTATTGGGTTACAGGCGCGCGCTCCCATCTGCAAGCATCGGTCCTTGCAGATCTGGATTACAGCTGGAGCGATGCCTTCTCCATTGACCATCTGACCACCACCGACCTCATTATTCCACCGTTGCATCAGCAACAGAGCAGCTCAGCAAAAGACAGCCTTTGCCTACAAATTTCTATTAAACGCGGAAGTATTTCACAGGCATCGATCGTAGTTGTTATCACTGAGATCGCGGTGGAAGACTCGTGTGCGATCATTGGGGGTTCACCGCTCAGTTCAAGTGGAAGCATAATGACCTCAGCGGGGCACGTCGGGTGGGAAACATTCTCCTTTCATTCGCAAATTGCTGGCATCACCGTTACTATTGCCGACAAAACCACATCGACTGGGACGGAAGCAATTTCAAAAACGAAGACGTCATCCTTTCGAAATCTCTTTGGGACTTCTCAGGAGAATATCAACGCTGGCGAGAAGATTGCACGACTCACAATCTCTCGTGTCAGCTTTGAAACCAATGTGGCATCGCACGGTACATCGGCCAAACTGAATGTGACAGGACTCAAGGTTGAAGATTTACTACCCAGCTCCAAGTATCCACTTGTGCTGTCTTCGGTAGAGCGTCGACGCTCTGATCCGTTTGGAACCAGTGAAAAGTATTTTCTCGAGGTTTTCTACAGTGAGAAGCCACACGCTAAGTACCGTTGGGTAGAGAAACTGCGTGTGGAGATGCAGGACGTGAAGATCACGACATCAATGCGATTTGTGGACCGACTAAATGGACTAGTGAAGGAAACGGTCGCGCACTTCCAGAACCGATCGTACTCGTCGTTCTCAGAGGCCGCAAGTTCGATTCTTGAAGATCGCGAGGCAAATGCGCACATTCTCGAGTATTTTGTGACAAACTCGGAAGAGGATGATGCTTCAATGGCATCACTCACAGGCCAGAAGATGTACATCGAGAGCTGCGATATCGCGCCCGTGCGAGCAGTCGTAAGTTTCAGCCGCGAGAAGGGCGATGTGAAGAACGACCCGAACGCGGGCTTTTGGCTTTCAAATCTGAAATTGAAGATTGAAAACGCATGTTTGACACTAGATGCCTACAAGCTTTCGCACGCCATGGCGACGCAGGAGGTGCTTATCGAGTCGCTTTCGAACTTTTACGTCAAATCGGTAAAGAGCCAAGCGCTTGGTCTGATCGACTCGATCCAAGTTACCTCGCTCGTGACGAGCATGGTGACAGGCGGTGTGACATCACTCGTGTCGACGATCATAGGGAAAACAGATCCGACGCTGGCGGCGAGCACGAGCGGCCAGACGTTCCGCTACGAGAGTTTGACCAACAACCAGATCGTGCAAAAGCACTCACAGCTGCTGCAACAGTGTCGGTCGAGTACGCAGTTCGTGGAGCAAGTGCGTCACTTGGTGTTTGACTGGGACTCGAACCACACGGGGTTGGAAGCACGTGGGTGTGTCGTACTGGGGATTCTCAACAATTCGCGGCATACTCTTGTGCTGAACGCCAAGCTGTTGGATGGTGCCGAGATCCGTGTGCTGCCACTCGGCCGCACCCACGCTGCCAGTGTGTTAGACACGCGAAGCGGCAGTAGCGAGTGGCGATCCGATCGGTCGCTCGTGGTGTTTGCGTGGGGGTATACGCCGACGCTGCTAACGTCGGGCGACGTGTACTTTAGCGTACAGTCAAACGCCTGCAACGTGTACGTGACGCGTAAGACTGCGCGGCTGAAGGCGAATTTGGGCTACACGGCCACGTTTACGCATCAAGAGACACAAAATTGGTGGGCGAGACATGTTGTCATCGTGGGCGATGATCTCCACGCCTCTTCCGTTACGAATAGCAGCAGTACTCACAGTCTCACTGCCGGTAGATCCACAAGCTTCAGCAGCCGCACGAGCAGTCTCCGCGACGAAGAGGATCCGTCTACCTATGCCTTGTTTGGTAGAAGCAGCAGCAATGCAGCTGCTACATCAGAAGTTGTGGACGACGAATACGAAGTGGCGTTCACCAGTGCAGCACTAGGAATCATCGCCAAACAGAGCGGATCGCTGGTGATCGTCCGCGAGTGTACGCGTCTGGACTCGGGTGAGTCGGGGGCCGCCTTGGCAACTGGCCGCATCGCAAAGGGCGACATCATCCTCGCGGTCAACGGCATGAAGGTGCTCAATACAACGCAGTTCCGAGATCTCGTGCGTAACAGTCCACGACCGCTCGTGATGCGCTTCCGTCGTTCTGGTGAGCGGATCAGTGCAGCATATGATTTGTTTGGCGAACAGAAAACGAAAAAAAAAGAGGAGGATAGGGAAGGAAAGCGGACGGAGGAACGCTACGATTTATTTGGTAGTATGTCGTAACCTCAAAAGATCATGTGAGATACGAAAATACCTCATGGAGAATCGCTGTTTTTGTTTGTGCAGCAAAAGCTAGCTTAGACTAGACAACCGCGAAGTAGGTATCTCTGACATCTGGATTCATCGAGTCCAGACGAGTAGGTGCTCATTCTTGAGAAAGATCCTCCTAGCAGCATTGGGATCTCTATCAAGGATAAACTTGCAGTGAGGACATTCCAAGACTTTCTGGTGCTTCATCGCGTGGTTGGTTCCCCACAATGAGAACAAGTCTTTGTTGCATAGTGTTTCTCACAGTCATATGTATGATCTTTGGGTTCCTTTCGCACCGATACTATCACGCCACACTTTCTGGACAATCACTTTGATTTTCCGCACACTCGATCTCCTCAGACATGCACTGTCATCGCTTCGCATCCGTTTTTAAAAAGAAGGATAGCACTGAAAAGAGTTCATTGCGGAGAGTTCGAAACAAGTTTCTGCTTCTATCGATGGGGATCTGTTCACTTTAAAAAAACGTACGTCAAAGTGTATCGTAGAGACAGAGATGAAGATATATCTCCAATACTTGGATGGTCATCAGGTGCATACGAAGCGATGGACCAGCTTCAAGTCCGGTACCGCACAGTTAGAGTCAAAAGTGATGCTTCATGTTTTCATTGAACAAATCGCTGGTCCTTGCTCCATTACATAGTCAAATCAATATTAAGTATTTACAGCAGTGTGGAAGAGACAACTACTGTCATCTGGTTCTTTACCTCACGCGAGGAGAGGGATTTCGACAAACAGTCGCGCGCTTTCACTCCATAGATTGATTTTTAGAAATCTACAAGTAGCAATAACGGGAAAGAGCAGCTGCTGTTGAGGTCTTCAATTCCCGCGACGTTTCAATCAGTTGTCTAGAGTGGGTAAACTCATATCAGGTACAGGTCCATGATTTTGCATGCTCAAAATAATTCAAACTAAACAACAAAGTACATCACATGGTGTGTATCCATGACGTGGTAAGTTTCTGTAGAATGTTGTGTCCTGTCGACACATTTCGTGGAAGAAAAACTGAAATTTGCATTGGTGTGTTGCCAGGAAAGTTGCTTTTTGTTGTCTCGTTCTGCCATAAAGCCATCAATCATAGGGAAATTTTCGTAATAATAGGTGAGTGTGAAACTGTCTGTGACGTTTCGGGAGGTAAAATCATACCTTTGTTCTCATCAATAATCGTGCCGTCGTCCACAATATGGTCGTGACGCAAGGCCATTTCACTCAACATTTGAAACCTTTCACGAGCAGCGGCCGCCGAACGAGGAGATGTGCATTGACGCACGTCTTCAGAACTCGAAAATTGCCCAATCAAACGTTTTAAATCGGCGGGGGATGATGGGCGCGTGCGAAAAGTCGGCGACTACCACTTAAGAGCAGGGATTGTTACAACTGATCACATGCGGCATCCATCTCCAAAAGTAAAAACATATCGATTATCATATATAAATATCATCTTTTCGAAAAATAACTGGAGATTGTTTTATAAATATCGAGTATTAGGTGTAAATAGAAATTAATCAGTTAAGAGAGAGCAAGTACAAAAACATTCAGATGCGGGACCTAATCGCTATGTCTTATCTACGTTCTTGTGGATCGCGCCCTCTCTCGCATGTATAGGGGTGTTGTTAATGGCAGTCAGACAGGGCAAAAAGAAAGGCGGGACTCCTCCCTCTGTACGTGAAGGCACACGCCTCAGCCATTCCCTCCCAATCTTTCATTCATTTTCCAACCTCCGGTCTCGCAAGCACTTGCTTACCAAGCCTCATAACGCCATCAGAGGTTGACATCGTCCTCCAAGTACATAAAGTCGCCAAGCGGATATTCTGAGCATGGCACCACCGGCGGACAATATTGAAGCGGTGCACCGCATCACGCAACGGATCGACGCCATTGGTGAACGTACGAATGGTATCGTCCTTGGACTCTCGTGGTACTATATCAAGCTCATCCTGCTGACTGGTGTTGGCTGGGCGCTCGATTCCATGGAGACGTTTATCTTCATCTACTGCGGAAAGCTCATCTCCAATGACATTTCGCAGAGTATCCACCAAGCGTCCTTCCTCGGTGGTGCGGTATTTGTTGGATCTTTTATCGGTTCATTCCCGTTTGGCTCACTCGCAGACAAGTATGGTCGTCGCCCGATGTTCATGGCCACGCTGGTGATTTTTTTGGTCGGCTTGGCGCTCTGTGGTGCCAGTTGGAACGTGACGTCCATTACGATCGCCCGTATCATCTCGGGTATTGGTCTGGGTGGTGAACTGCCTGTAGCATCCACATTGGTGCAAGAGCTCTCACCAAAGAAGACGCGCGGCAAGATCATCGTGCTGTTGGAGTCGTTTTGGGCCATTGGCTGCATGGTCGCTGTGGCGATGGCGTATGGTGTTGCCCCCAAAATCGGCTGGCGTGAAACGTTCTACTTGTGCTGCATTCCTGTCGTCTGGGCTGCCGTTATTCGCTTCACTATTCCAGAGTCCCCCAAGTGGTTGGCCAGTGTTGGACGATATGAAGAAGCTGTCGCCATTGTGGAATCCATTGAACGTGCTCATGGACTGGAACCATATGATGAAAAGATTGGATTAGAGACGGCCGAACCATTTCAGTCGAATGCGCCACAGCTCCCTGATTCGCACATTAAGCGTATTGCGCTGCTCTTCCAGCATCCGTTCCAAGTGCGTACAATCGTATTGTGGACGCTCTGGTTCGGGATTTCCATGTCCTACTACGCTATCTTCATCCACTTGCCCACTCTCATTGCGGCCACGGGATACAACATCAATGGCTCATGGGGAAGCATTTTGGTCATCACTGCCTTCCAACTTCCTGGGTATCTCACAGCAGCCTACTTGGTGGAGATTTTCGGCCGCAAGCAGACGTTGGTGGCGTTTCTCATGGCCTCCTTCATCTCGGCTATCGCACTTGCGTATGTTCCTGCTGAAAAGTACGATGTTATGATCTCTGGATCATTCCTCTCGTTCTTTTTGCTCGGAGCCTGGGGCTGTGTCTATGCTTACACGCCAGAAAACTACCCGACTGCCATCCGTGGTATGGGTTCGGCCTATCCGTCAGGCTTTTCTCGTATCGGTGCCTTTAGCGGCCCGTACTTGTGCAATGAGATGGTTGGTAGCTGGGGTCTATCACTTCAGGCCATTTTGTGGATCTTCGGTGGTGTCTTGGTGTTTATTTCAGTTGTGGTGCTTCTCTTTGGCTACGAACCAAAAGGAAAGAACGTCGAAGTGTATGACGACATCCAGGGCGATAAGGAAGGCTTCGTTGTGGCTTCCACACCTACTACTAATGCGGTATAAACTCTCTGATTGACTTGTAAGGTGAAAAGAATTGGCTGTTTCTTTGATTGTATAACACGAACGTTTAAATACATCTGCATTCACAATGATGAACTTTCCATATATCATGTAATTTTTTTTGTGAAGAGTCGCAGTCGAGTAAAGAAAGCGATAAACAGTCGCCGCGTTCCGGGTGAGTGAACATAGTCACTTGCTTATTCATGTGGGAATCGATCGCATATTGTTGCTACTGCTGTTGGGGAGACCATCGACACGTACGAAACGCAAATTCACTTCCTCCCTTCACCATTGAAACATTTTTCTATAATCTTTTCTGGTGTATTAGAATACCTCGAGAAATGTTGGCATGGAATCGTCTGAGAAAATGGCTATAACGTATGAGCCACCTTCTGAAACACTCGTGCTCCGAAAGTCTCAGCTGCAACGGAAACCTGTGAGTAGATGTCCTTCATTTTTCTCTACTTAGCCAAATGCAACACTCATTATTTGTCCATAGGCGGGATTATCATTGTGGCTTTCCAGCCCAACTACACAAGACGGATACCCACCGCCGTTCTTTGAGCGACTGGACAAATACATTAAGGCTCACGGCTTTCGAGCGCACGATGTATTTGTGGCAATGGACCACGACCACGATAAGACTGTCACTGTTGACGAGCTGATCGCCGGCTTCTATCGCATGGACTTCCACGTACGTATGTGAATGTAGAAGTGTAAAAGATGGACAGATGTCTGAGTGTGAACCATGGACGGATGTGCAGATCTCTAAGAAGGAAGAGCGTATGCTGCGTGAATGGATGCGAGACATCGTCGGCCACGATCTCTCCTTTAAAGAATTTACACTGGCACTCAAGCAACGAGCGTCACTCACATCACCTCAACGCGTTTCCATTCTCAAATCGCCAGCTTTCGATCACCAATCACACACATAACACACACACACACACATGCAAAACTTGACACGAAATACCCACCACATGCACAAAATAACCTAATTATCGGATAAATACGCGCTCTCCTGCCATCCACGTTTTGTGCTGACCGAGTCTCATCCCATAGCAACAGTTGGTATTCATCATTCCCCGTCATCCCATTCGTTCACAAAGAGGTTGTATGCATCAAGCTGTCTCCATGCAATCGCCATCAATAGCCACATCATTCACATTAAGAGTGATGACAGTGAGCCACCGCTCGTGATCCAGTTCCCTCACATACTGCCAAGGACGCAGTCAGCGCTCGCAATTTCGCTTCAGATACGTTCTGTAAACGCGACTGTCCATTCGGTACATGCACAACAAGCTTTGCGGCTTTATGCAGTACCACCAGTCATCGTGGGCCATGTCCGTGAGTTTATGGAGAAACCCAACATTGAATTTTGCACAAAGGTCGAAGGCCACGTCGCAAAAGTCTTTCATCACTCAAAACTGCTGGTACTTGCGCCGATTGTACTCATACGAGCTAGAAAGCAAGGGACTCTAGTAGTAGCGCTCCCATTCTGCACGGCCATGCCTACGCCAAAAAGCGTCCTAGCATTGCCATTCGTCACCATCATGCAGTGGTGACCAACTAAATCATCTGATAATAGTAACAGGAACTTCATGTTGTCTATCATACTTTTGGCGGAATAATAAATCTGCATTTGAAGTAGCAGCAGCGGTTGGATGCTATCAATCAATCTCATCTTCAACTGGAGACAGTGGTACACTTCAGCGCAAGATTTAGTAAATTTGAGAGATTGTGCTCCTTCGTTACAACACCAAGTGGATTTTTTAAATGGGAAAGCGTAATCATCTCGAAGAGATTATATGAGATACGAAAGTAACCCAAGGAGGAATCTCTGTTTTGTTTTTGGGGACTAGACAACCACGGAGTAGCCATCTCCGATACCTGGACTCGATAAATAAGTGTTCATTCTTGAGAAAGATGCTTTTAGTGTGATCTTTGCCTTCCTTTTGCATTGATACTACCGAACCACGCTTTCTGGACAATCACTTTGATTTTCCACGCACTCGATCACCTCACATCCAGTCTTGAAAAGAAGAATGCCACTCATTGCGGAGAATCGAAATCAAGTTTCTGCTTCTAGCGATAGGGATTTGCTTCACTTTAAAAAATATGCCAGTGTATCGTAGAGATAGGAGAAATGGGGAATAGAGGTTAGTGCATTGCTGACAACTATCCAAAGTCGACTGTAAGGAACATTACACAACAAAAACTTGTTCTCACTGTGGAAGAATCAGCCATGCAATGAAGCATAAAAAAATCTTTGACTGTCCTCCACTGCAAGCTCGTCCTTGATAGAAATGCCAACGCTGCTAGAAATATCTTTCTCAAGAATGAACACTTATTCATCAAGTCCAGGTATCGGAGATGGCTACTCCGCGGTTGTCTAGTCTTACCTTTTGTTAGCCAAGTCAGACCTAAAGAACAGAAAAGAGATCCACTCTGAGGTACTTTCGTATCTCATGTGATCCTTGAGGTTTCTAGCGAAAAATCACGATTGTGGGTACCAATGCACAGTTACGCGCAATTTCCAACATTTATCTGCAGTTCGTGAGACACATGCAAAATAAATTATATTTATTCAAATAAGTATACATATTTAATCTCATTCATTCTGTTTAAATATATATTGGATTTATTACCGCATGTTTTTAATATTCTATGACCTTTTCTAGGTATCCATCATATATTTTAACAAGTAGAAACAGTACTTACCCGCGTGAGGTGTTTTTAGTAAAACCTCGTTTTTCTCTGCACAAAACGACACTGGAAAAACAGAAGCCGGGCAGCGTGCACTTCCGCATCGATCGTCCGCGCTGAATTTTGACAACGCAAGAAGGAAGGAAAAGGAAGAAACGCATAAACTTCCGTCCCTCCATCTCGATTAACAGCGAGCGGACGTTAGGGAATGGAAGAGGATAGAAGCGAAGGAGCGTACCATCATCTGCAGACTTCGCGCGCTCACCCCAGCAACACCACCACCACCACCACTCTCTCAACTGGTAGCACACAACCGGCGTCTGGTGCCTCCACTGCGCTCCTTATCGCGCCTGAGGAAGAGGTCCCCATGGCATCCGCTGGATCCGATATATCTTCAACCACGACCGACTACCGCGTTGTGCCGCTACCGCAAACGTTGCCGAACGCACCACAAGTCGCCATCGAAGAGTTTTGTTCGAATGTCGTCATCACGTCCAAGTACACGACCTGGAACTTTCTGCCGCTCTTTCTCATTGAGTCATTCCAGAAACTTGCCAATGCATATTTCTTATTGGTTTCGGTGCTGCAAATGGTTCCGTCAATTAGTAATACTGGCGGTTTGCCGACGAATCTGCCGGTGCTTTTGTTTATTTTAGCAGTGGACGGTGTGCTCGCTATTATTGAAGATAGACGTAGACATAAAGCTGATCACGAAGCGAATTCCGCGCAGTGTCAGATTATCACCTCCACCTACACAGGAACGAGCACGCATTTGAAACAGTCACCCACAGATTCATCCGTGTCGATCATCCAATGGTCCGATTTAACTGTTGGCACAATCGTCAAGCTACGGAATCGTGAAACGGCACCGGCAGACTTACTCATTCTAGCTGTAAACGAAACCGACCCAAACGAAGCCAGTGGCATTTGTTACGTGGAAACCAAGAGTTTGGACGGCGAAACCAACTTGAAGTTGCGTCATGCGTGTGACTCAACGCTGACTGCAGGAACTCCGGAGCTGGTGACAAGTTTAACAGGTTTTTTGCGTTGCGAAAACCCCAATAAAGTCATTGGGCGATTCGATGGGACATTAACTGTTAGTGTTCCAGCAGGCACTGGAAATGGGCATCAAAATACGTCCAAAAATCCTGCCAACCAAGCTGGACCATACGTAGAACAGCTACCCATATCCATTAAGAATATCTTACTTCGAGGCTGCCAGTTACGAAACACCGATTGGATTTACGGACTGGTAGTGAACACGGGACCGGACACGAAGATTATGCAAAGTGCTGCAGCTCCACGACCGAAATGGAGCTCCATCAACGAAACCGTCAACAAAATGATCATTTGGCTCTTCCTGCTGCTTTGCTTTTTCTGTGTCATTGCAACTACGACACAAATAATCTGGCTGCACAATAATAAGACGGACAGCTTGTATCTGCAGTGGTATCCCGGCTACACGAGCCAGTGGTTTGTCGGGTTTGGTTATTACTTCTTACTCATGTATCAGATGATTCCCGTGTCGCTTTATGTGACTATTTCCATGGTCATGTTTATCCAAGCCATTTTCATGACCTGGGATATCGAAATGTACTACGAGGAATCGGATGTTCGTATGATTGTGCGTTCGATGGGGTTGAACGAAGAGCTCGGTCAGATTTCCTATGTATTCAGTGACAAAACGGGTACTCTTACATGCAACGTCATGGAATTTCGCAAGTGCTCGATTAATGGTATTTCCTATGGTACGGGTACCACTGAAATTGGTCGTGCAGCGTTGCGACGAAAAGGTATCACCGTTAGTGAAGAACCGCCTGCTGCACCTGGAACAAGACGCGAAAAAATTCCATATGTCAACTTCGAAGATGCTCGACTTATTAACGCGTTGGAAAGAAATGATGCACGTGGCTGTTCAGAAGCAGATTTCTTTTTGCATCTGAGTTTGTGTCAGACAGTGATTCCAGAAGCGGTCGAGGGAACCTCTGAGGTGCGTTTCTCCGCGTCATCCCCAGACGAACAGGCACTTGTGTCTGGCGCGAAATTCTTCGGTTTTAGTTTCGAATCCCGTGGTCTTGGTGTAGCTCGAGTCCGAGTTCGACACAAAAGCTTGATGAGTAACAAAGCAGCCGATTCGGAGTTGCTGGAATTTAAGATTTTGGATGTTCTGGAATTTACGAGTGATCGTAAACGTATGTCGGTGGTGGTGCAGTATCCAAATGGAGAGTATTGGATTCTGACGAAGGGAGCTGACAATATGATTTATCCATTGTTGTCGAAGACGAAAAACGATCCTGAAATTATGAAGGAAACCATGCGCCATTTGGAGACTTTTGGTGATGATGGGTTACGGACGTTGACAATCGCTCGGCGTCAAGTTGATGAAAAAGAATACCTCGCATGGAGTCAACAGTTTAAAGAAGCTAATGCTTCCTTGGAAGAAATTGAAAAGCGTAAGAATGGACAGACGAATCGCATCGATAGTCTGATGACAGAAATTGAGAAAGACTTGATCTTGCTTGGTGCCACAGCCATTGAAGACAAACTGCAGAATCATGTACCACAGACGATTGCGAATCTCATGCGAGCAGGCATGAAAGTTTGGATGCTTACTGGTGATAAACAGGAAACAGCGATCAACATCTCATACGCTTGCCAATTAATGGACAACGACATGAAACAAGTCATTCTGAATTGTGAGCTTTTCCCAACAAAGGACATCTTGTTGTCTCATCTAGTGGAAGCCAATCAACAGACAGGTTTCTCTGCATCACGTAAAGCAGTTGTCATCGATGGAGAGTGCTTGGAAGTAACGCTGCTGGATGATCGTTGTCGTGATGAGTTTTTAAGACTGGCTATGAAGTGCGATGCAGTGGTCTGCTGTCGTGTATCTCCGAGTCAAAAAGCGGAAGTTGTCAGTTTAGTTCGGGCGGCAGATACAAAGGTGCGCACACTTGCAATTGGTGATGGTGCGAACGACGTTGCGATGATCCAGCGAGCGCACGTGGGTGTTGGCATCAGTGGCCAAGAAGGCATGCAAGCCGTCAATTCGAGTGATTACGCCATCGGTCAGTTTTCATTTCTAGAAAAGCTACTCTTGCATCATGGACGATTGAACTACAAACGCATGTCCATCCTTGTCGGTTACATGTTTTACAAGAATATTGTGATGGTGCTGGCGCAATACTTTTACATGTTCAACACGGGTTCGTCTGCCCAGAAATTCTACAGTGAATTTGCCTTCCAGCTTTACAATATTGCCTACACATCGCTCCCGATTATTGTACTCGGTGTCCTGGATTACGATGTGCCGTGGAGTACATCAAAGAATTTCCCAGAGCTCTACCTTGTTGGGCCGCGCATGGAATTGTTTAATAACTGGACGTTTTTTAAGTGGATTTGCAGCGCGATATATGAATCAGCGGTCATTTTTATATTTGCGGTGTATGCCTTCAACGAAAATCTCTCGAACGTAGGGAGTGCTCCAATGGTTCAGTATGGGTTGATGACCTTTACTTTGGTGGTGTTTGTCGCCAACTTGAAGCTTGCGTTGCTGCAAATGTCGTGGACATTCATTGGTGGTGTCTGTTGGTTTGTTGGTGTAATCTCGTATCTTCCCGTCTCGATCATAATCCCGAGTTATTGGGTGTCGTTCTTCCCCACAGATTTTGGCAGTTTCCAGAATACACTGTTGCAAGAAACGTACTGGATGGTTATCCCCATTTGCATCGTAGTGTCTTTAGTACGGCACTTTACATGGACAGCAATTCAGCGCCGATTTTATCCCGAGCCATGGCAGATCGTCCAGGAGCAATACGTGCTCAACGTTCGTTCTCAATCTGGCCAATCCTCGCATATGGACATGGAAGTTGGAATGCTACAAGAGGATAGCACAGCGTATTTTACCAGTTCATCACCCACGCAGAGGAAAGCTCCACAAGAGGTATGCTCGGCTTAGTTTCTTATTATACGTATCCAGCCATTTGCTAACTCTTTCATTTTTTGGTCTTTTATATAGCGTGTCCCCTCACATGGCTCTGCGACGAATGAACGGGAGAAGCGGGTGTCGAGTAGTGGATTTGCGTTTAGTTATGATCCACAAACATCCATGGCTGAGTCGTATATGACAACTCACACGGTGGGATCTGTTGGTTCAGCCCTTACGGACGCTGAGCACCGGGGTCGATACTCACGAGAAGATTCACGCTCTTCAGATTTCGGTGAATCACCCGGTGCGTCCGTCAGGAACGGCAACAGTAGTGGACCGCACTCCAACACTGGCTTGTTCGTGTAAGGAAACGGATGAGGTGTTGATATACAATTACACAAAGCAAGTAAATTGTGTCTGTCTGTGTCTTGTACTTTGGAAAACATGAAGATGAAGAAGAAAGAAGAGATTAGCATTTTGTTTTCTTTATGCAACCTACCCAATAAATTCATGCGGATCTTTATATCTTCAGGAAAACTTGATCAACTTCTCCAACTGACTTGGTAACTACAAACACATGGCCACAACCAGCGCCATGAGCACACCGCTGACGAATGTCGAGACTGGTGTTACAGCACTGGCGTTTTCTCCGATGGGTGCAGACGTGGTGGAAATTTCCACGGATGTTGTGGTTCCTTCATCCGACGCGGCGCTCGGGTCTTCCGCCACGGGCAGCGGTTGCGATTCCCAGTCCAAGAGCGACACCGGTCGGGAAAACGTACAGGCATCGGCGTAGGTAGTGGGAAGATGCACACAGGACGCGTTGATAAATGCGCCGACATCAGCCGCAATTTCTTCTGAAGTGAGCTTTGCAATGATCGGATAGAGCTCCGTGCCGGCTAAGCACGTGTCTTCATCAAACAACTTGGCCCAGTCGAACGGAGACGTAGTCTGTGCCACTGGAAGACCCGTGATCCATGTGGCGAGCCGGTCAAGTGTGAGCACGCAGCCACTGATTGATGGGGAAGAAGAGGTCGCGATAGAGTTGTTGTTGATGTCGACGTAGCTTTGACCTTCGGCGAAAAGACACATTTGGTCTTTCGGCACTTGTGCATCTGCTAACAGCGTCGTAGCCATTGTTACGATGTCATCCGATGCGAGTGCGTTCGCCACAAAGGTGTAGCCACAGCGCTGTGTACCGTTACCTAAGAATGACGGTGTCTGATGGGCACAGAGCACGTCGCCCACAAGTTGGGCGATCTTGGTGAGTTGCCCCGTGACGGTGTAGCCATAATCTGCGACGACCGCAGCTTCCCAGTCATCACAGCAGCCACTTGAGTGCTTGGCGCGGATGGGCGTAAGCGACGGGAGCACGATAGTCGTTAGGCACGGCACAATGTCGGCCACGTAGACATCGCAGAATTCGTCCATTTGGTCACTGTCGATCGATGACACAATATCCAAGAAAGTTGGGAGGTCCAATCCACTACCACTGCTGCTACTGCTAATGACAACATTATCGTCATCACTACCACTGGACGTGCCATTAAACGCAATGCCCGTGAGGTTGCCTAGCAGATATTGCACAAACGGAATCTCTGTAACCTCCAGTATCGCTGCGCACTCGGGTGCGGTCATATCTTCTAGTAACGTGTTGCCCAGCTCTTCGCCGTCCATGTTGGCCAAACAGGAGCTACCCTCGCTCGAGATCACAATCTCTCCGATGGGCGAGTTGAGCAACGACAACAGCTCCGTCACGGCCGTCGTACCAATTATCTCCTGCAGCGGCGCAATGACTGGTGCGTTGGCGTCCATGAGAGTGGCGGAACAAGCCGAGACGACCTTCGCAGTGGCCAGGGGAGTAGCAGACACGAGTGCATCATCAGATATAGACGTCAGTGAAAGCAAAAGAAGCCCCAGTCTGGAGATACAACGAAAGGACCTAGGACTCATTGTTCGCGGATCAAATACTCCCAAGCAGGGAAGTTGGGAAAGTGATTGTTGTCTGTAACACACACAGGCGGAAGGAGCGGTTGTCCTATTGTATTGGAGCCCATTGTCCAGATGGCGAATAGTTCTTTGTCTGAATGTATCAGACACTTGGCTTTAAGGACATTGGCATAATAAATTTGCCTTAAAATAGGGTCTTTCATGATGCATTTAAGCGACAAAATACAAAAAGCAAGGGTTCAATAATTCATATACGTCCGTATTCAGAGGGTGGTGTTAGAGATTGTCAGCGTCAATTCTTGTCAGATTTCGAACCTCATGCATTTACAGATGGGTGCATCAACTGCCTAACCAGTTTGCCTTGATTGTCTTATGGACAACAATGATGTTATCATGACCAGCTAACTAAGACTATGTTTCTACAGAGTTGGATGTACGGGAACTTCATCGTCTACTTCTGTTCCTCTTTCGCCAACTCCTCTGCCAATGCAATGTAATCCACTTCTTTCCGAGCGCGTTTGCTTCGTGCACGTGCCATGGGAACTTGACTGCTTGAATCATCGTCGTTCCCTCCGGTAGTATTTACCAATCGTTTCTTGCTGATACTATTACTACCAGTAGCTACAGGATTGAGGTAATTTGCCAGAAGAGCTTGCTCATGGGCCGCTTTTTTGGCGATGAGGTCGTCATCCCATTGCTCTTGAGACGGATGAATCAAAGCTCGTGCATGAGCAGCTACACTTCGCGCAAAGGGTGACACCATCCGTCCATGAAAATTATAGCCTCCTTCGAGGACGGAAATGAGACGCCCATTACAGCAGGTGTTGGCAACTTGCTTAATGTGATGGACCAGCCATTCGTAATCCTGCTCTAGCAAGGATACATACCCCCAGTTCACATTCTCCTTCTTGTGAGCATCAAAACCAGCCGACAAAAAAATCAAATCCGGAGAAAAGTCGCGCAGTTGTGGGAGAATTTGATCTCGAAATGCGCTGCGCCACTTGAGGCGAGATGCGGAGGCGCCAGCGCGACAAAACTCCAATCCAACGTTCCAAATCAAAGGCGATTTCTTAATTTCTGTACAACCAGATCCAGGATAGAACCACGCTGCTTGTGAGTGATGATGTTCTCGTTCAGGATCCTTGTGGCCATAGCCATGGACGGAGCAGAAGAATACATTATCAGCGTCATTGTCATTCCTCCACGGCTTGTACTGATTAACAATCTGTTTCCCTTCTCCATAAGGAGTTTGATACGTCAACTCCGCCGTCGATGGAACCAGTTGTCGGATAATTTCTTCAGTTCCGTTGCCATGGTGAACATCAAAATCTAAGATGGCAATCTTGTGAATCCCGTGATGCTTGTAATGACTTCGAGCGTAGGCTGCACCGACAGCAACGTTGTTGAAGAGGCAAAATCCATGACTGCCCTCCGGATCATTGGCACACACCACCTTGCCCACCGGACCAGCATGGTGACCAGGTGGACGCACAATGCAAAACGCATTGGTGCAATCGCCCTTCACAACTTGGTCAACTGCTTTGCAGACTGCACCAGCAGCTCGAACTGCAGCTTCGTATGATCGCAGGGAGAGCGCCGTGTCTGGATCCAGGACGAACGTGCGATTAGTCTCTTCTTTATCTGCTTCGTCGTCTTCTTCTGCACCAAATCTGTCTGGCGTTGAATCCTCTACCAATTTTGCAAGTGTTCGACAGCTTTTTCGAATTTTCTCGACATAGTTGTATTCATGAACACGCAGTATATCTGCGATATCTGCGGGTTCAATTTCGTAATCCCATGTGACATGATCCTTTTGGAACTCTTTCGAGCGCAAGATACCGAAAAGTGGGTCTACCAGTGTATCGATTCGTTCAGGATTTTCGGGAGGCGGTTCAGGACCTCCACGACGATGATATGCCATCGGCAAATGGCGAAATGAGTCTGGATGGAAGAAGAATCGCGTCTGGAACGAGGTGTTCTTTCCCTTACTTTTGCTCTCAGTCTTGATATCCTGACCTTCCATAAACAGTCGCTCAATCGCGTCAAACTTGCACCGCTTTGCAACCTGAGCAGCACTTATTCCGTGAATATCATGCAAGGCCGTATTGGCGTCGTTTCGAAGGAGCAGTTCCACACCTTTTGCAAAGTTGAACTGCGCAGCCACGTGCAACGGTGTTTCATGTAGTGAAGTAGTGCAATTCACACGCACTCTGTACTCTTCTACTAGCTTCCTTGCGACATTAAAACTGTGGAATTTCATGGCAACATGAAGTGGTCGAAATCCGACTCGATTGGACTTCTCTAAAAGCTGCTGAAGGTGTTTCGGCGATAACGTTTCGTTGTCTCCATCCTTCTGGGCATGTTCCTGATGTTCACGTTTGTGAAACGCAAGGAGCACGTTCATACACTCGTCCAGATCGTACATGGCGCACAAATGGAAGACCGAGTTGCCTTCTTCATCTTTAGCGTCACTACTAATCTTCTCCAACAGCAACGCCTTGAAGTCCTCACCAAATAGCTCTGCAAGACTGTCGGGCTCCGCTCCATAAATCTCTTTAATCATAGTAGTTGTAAACTCCGAGTTAATTGCCCCTACACGTAGCAGCAAATGCACGAAGGGGACATGAAAATCGCCGCACTTCAGTCTCAGCATCGCACTCGTGAGTGCTTCTGAGTACCGCAATAGATGCCGCGCGCATTCGATGCGCTGGTAGATGAGTGCAATATGGATTGGTAAGCAATTCATGTCATCTTTCTCCAGCAGAAGTGTCTCCACAGCCATGACATTCATTACGGGAAACTGGTTCTCTTCGTCCTCTTCGTGGACGTTTGCTTTCTTTGGCGGCAACAGCTCACAGAGACGCTCAAAGGCACCTTGCTCAACGACATCATGAAGAAAGAACATACTCTCCTCCTCCGCGTCATCATCACTCTCGGAGTTTTCCTCGTAGCCGTACGGTTGTTCCGCTTTCTCCTGCGCGGGTGCGTTGTCACTTCCCGCCATTTTTACCCTCGTATTGTCGGATCGGACACGAATGGTATACCGACCAACACTCCTCAGTATACTGCAATAGAACTGTACTAAAACCGGTTTTGTGCAAACCGTTCTGTACCGATATAAGGCACCTAGAAAATTTGATGGTGCCACTGTTGGCTTGATCTCATGTCGCTAAAATCTTTAGCTAAAAATAAAATAAAAGATCGATGGCTACGTGCGCATGTATGTTAAACATTCAACATGCAACCTGTTGGGGTTCAGTTATCATTCATGCCATCTTCGGTCAACAAACTGGCCATTTAGGCTTGTATCGTTTCCGGAATTTTTTTATCATGGGTTGTTTTTTCGCACAACTGTGGCTGGTAAATTATTCTAAAAATTTTCATGATGTAATTTTCGTCAGCCACAACTGTCCAGCGGGGTAGCCATTAAACAAGATTGTCCGTCCATGCTTTGGCAGGTTATATTTGGTACCATGTGCATGTAGGTTGCATACGATTTGAAAAAGCAGCTACTAAAATCCAGAAAAAAAAAGTCGGTAAAGTGATTGTGGCTTCATGTTGAAGTAGCACCAGCGGCTAAGTTTGGTCGAGTTGAGCGGAAGCGTCGGGTGAGGATGCGGCATCAAGTGAAGGTCCACCCACACTGATATGTCGACTGGACTTGGATTGAAAATGAATGAAGATGCACGTAGGTATCGTGCTATAATGTTATTAGTGTCTGCACACACACCCTTCCCATCACAATCTAATTACAAGTACAGAAAGCGATGGTTCGTCTTGCGGTAGAGACAACAGTGCTGATATTAACAATTCTTTTTCTTTTTCATCTCTATGGTTCTTTGCACTCGCTTCAGCAGAAAACTTCCGTTTCTTCTATAGTTTGTTGCGAGCAAGGAATAGTCCACATTTGCACTCTTTCAAGCACATTCCGACTACGAACAATAATCGAACGTTTACAAGTTCTAGAGTAATGGATGTTGGTTCTTCCGTGAAAACAAATGCTTCAATGTAGTTCTACACGCCTGTGATTGGTAACATTTCGCAAACACCCAAGGAAGCAAAAAAATAAAGAACCATCATGTTTGTGTATCAATGCGTCAAGGCGCGATGTGTTGTACCACCATGCACAAAATATATCGCTGGAACACGAGAGAAGAATAAACAGAACCACTCTAACTTTGATGGATAAACTTAGAAGAGACTCTTTTGATGTCGACTTGATCATTTCCGAACAATATACAATCGAAACGAACATCACCGAACAGAGTTGAAGCTCTGCGAGGAATTTCGATGGATACCAAAGTGCAACTCAAACGGCAATATTGTTCCGTTCAGAGAGCGCAGAGAAAAACAAGAAAACTGGGAAGAAGTAGAGTAAATGGAATGAGTGAGTTAGTTGGAGACACAGCATCCACACAACTAGAGCACTCGTACCCATCCATCCATGCTTGTTGACGCTCATCAAGCAGGATTGCGGGAGAGAGAGCGGGAGAGGTGAGACAAGTGTGTAGACGTTTCACAAAGGATTTTTACTGGATACAGAAAAATGCAACTTGCAAACGTTCCAAATTGTTCATAGTGTGGTCCACCCCACCCATCCTCTTTACGTCGCATGTGTCACACACAGCTGATTACCAGTGTCGGCCAATTTTAGGCAAGTTAACCCACTTATCGCTCGAACCTACACTTGCGTCTTGTTTTTGTTACGGCAACATGCCAACATCATTCAGTCCAACGGTAGATTAGGGTTGTAAGAAAACCGGTATTTCTGGGTTCTATGTCGCCCAGGTTGGCACGCTCCCTCCCCTTTCGCATACAACACACACACACATACTCGGTGTTTGTCCAAGAATGCTAGTTGTTGCGTGACATCGTAGGACAAAGACAGCATTGTCACAAAATAGGTCCTTCACTTTCAAGATTCAGGTCGTTCGCAATCCTTCAAGTTTACAATGTTGACGCTCTCGCATGGAAAAAAAAATTCATGTGGTTGATATCGAATCCCATCTACGAGCTGCCTCCCAGTATCCTTCACTGCACCACCTTTGGACAAGGCATCTGCTCATACCTTGTTGGCTGCCGTGTCCCTTTGTGCATAGAGCGATCTAACCCAGCAGCGGATAGCCACGACGATCCATTCATTCCACTTGCTCATCTACTAGTGCATTTTTTTTCAAAAAAAGCATCACATGAGGCAGCAAAGCAAAGGAGGAGAGGGACTCTCTCCCACCTTTGATGCCTTGGACGATCTGCTGGTCACCTGCCCGGTATGGAGGGTGGAAGATCTATTTTTTTTAGGCTTTCGGGGTTTTGAAATCTTTGCAAATGATGTCATCAAAGCAAGTCGAAACAAAACTTTGAAGCATGTAAAATGGGTCCAGTTTTCAACCCCTCTCCTCGCAGCTGGGATCTGTCCAGAGTGTTGGTGAATGAGAAGTGCAACACCAACAACCTGATACAACACAATAATTTAGAGTGATGGTCCATCTACCTCCATCCCAAAAGTCAGCCGCCCTGTGGCCACGTAGTTTACGGTATCCACGCATTCGAAATCTCATTGGCTGCCAATCGACCAATCGTTTGTCCACACGCCCCCTTCGCAGCTTCTTGCACAAAAAACCATCTTCGTATCTTCGAGTCGGGAGTCATGCTTATGAAAAACCTCAACATCGATGTTTGGAAGGGTTCGATGCGATTATGCCATCCGTCCCAAACCTTGCCAATTTGAAGATGAGCACAGAGTACGTACCAGAAACCAACAAAAAACCTCCCTTCGAAAATACACAGATCGTAATTTACAATAGTGGGTGGTAAATTACAGTCGTGGGTCCCCAATTTTTGAGGCCACCCCCCATCCTCTTGAACTTTCTTTTTGGTCATTTAGGAAAAAGACAGATAGCGCACAGTGCGGCTGACAGGAATAGACCGCTCACAACACAAGAAGCACACGAGAGAGGAAATGAAGGATACGAATGTTCTAGCCCTGGCGGCGGCAGGCACTCGCCGACCACGCGCACAGAGCATGCAACACTTTAGCAATGACAAGACGTCACTTCCACGCGACTGCTGCAGTTCCGGATCATTTGTTAGCAAACTCTATCGCATGGTCGACTCGGAACCGTCGACGATCGTGTCTTGGATTCGAGGTATGTCGTCACGCAACGCCATTTTGTAGTATCAAACTAGAAAACTGATGTGGATTGTGTTTTTCTTTTTATTAGGTGGCACAGCGTTTTGCATCGTAGATCCCAAGATGATGGCTGAACACTGCCTACCCAAGTACTTTCGTCACCGACGCTTCTCCAGTTTGATTCGTCAATTGAATTTCTACAGCTTTTACCGCGTTCAAGAAGGTCAGCTGACTATTTACCAGCATTCATACTTCCGAAAGGGACGACCAGATCTGTTGGTGCATATCAAACGACGCGGAGCAGGAAAGGCAAAAGACCCATGGTTTGACCCCTTGGCAAATCCCAACAACAAGCCACAGCATTCACAGGAATCAACCCATGTGAATTTGGGCGTCATTGCTGTGAACACACAACAACAGATGGCCAATGGCATGATGTGCTACTCGCCCATGTCCAAACCCCTCACTTTGGAAAACATGTCGCCAGCGTTGAAACCTGGCATGGCACCACAAATGTCACCACCAGTCGTGGATCTGGGCGGTTCTATGATTCCATCATCGTCTGATGACAAGGTCATGGACAAGCGATGGGATTTAGCAAAGGAAAATGACCAGCTATCATATCCACTGTCGTCATCGATTCAGTTGAAGAATGAGCTGTACTATGACGGTAATGGACCAAGCAATATGATGATGGGAAAGTCTTCAGTCGGCATGATGCAAACGCCACTTGATTTGGACATTCAAGATTTTTTGACTGATGACTGCAGTATCAATGCGACGATGGGAGATATGAAAAGCCAAGGCGAAGACAGATACAGTTCCACTTTGCTACCTGTGAATGCCAAGTATGCTATGGTTTCTCGGGACTGTCTGAAGTGGGATGGCAAGGTTGAAGAAGATGCCTCAGCAGCACGTTCATCTGTCTCTGGACACATGCCCACTCAAGATGATGGGTCTTTTGAAGACGAACTGCTCTTGGATCTCGCCAACGTCGAGCCTGGTGCATGGGACGTGCCATTGTCTCCATTAAATGATGAAGAAGATATGATGCCCTGGCTCGATCTGTGCTTTTAAGGAGCAGGGGCGATCTTATTTATGCTGTTCCAAGGTTTTTTTATCAGTGATCAAGATGAATTTTGTGTATGTAGGGAAGGATTAAGGAGTAAGTAAAGAACGCATTAGGCAGGAAGTAGTTAGGATGTACAGTAGGAAATAGGAAGGGCAGCCAGTGCGCCTTGTAGGCACAGAACAAAATTCGCATTAGTTTGCAGTTTAAAGGAGTAAGTAATTCAGATCAGGAGTTTTTTTTCCTCATCAACGAGCACCCAACTTCAATGTTGCAGATGCTGCGAAGCGTCTGGTCAGCCCAGCTCCTGTGCATGTGAAAAAGCAGCTCACAACACTTCAACCCATTTTGCTTCTACATTCAGTAATACATACGGATGTTGGATCTCTTCATTAGTACTTAAAAACCGACACTTTGCCTCCGACAGTTTGCGTTGACTGGCGCTGCTCTTCTTCTTTAAACGCTGTTTTCCATTGTTTCTTCTCTTGCCGCCGCTGGCTCTTGAGCAAACGTACAGCTTCTTTGCGCAATTTTTTCTCCTCCTTTGTCTCATCCTTCTTCTTCGGCTGAATGTGCATGACCGACACCGCTGTCTGACTCGTCTCGTGTACCTTCTTCGGGACTTCAAACACACCCAATGGCATCCCTGTTTTGCGTGAGAGCAAGATTTGCGATTTGTTATTCGATACCGACGAGGTGTCACTGCTGCTGTCTGATGCAGCGCTTTTTTTCTTTTTCTTGCGCTTATTCAATGGCTCTTCTCGCAATACGGTCGGATGGTTGTCCAAGTTCGAGTACGTGCTGACAATTGTCTCACAGTCCCATTGCTCTTGCTCACGAGAGGCCAAGTACGCATTCCGTTCAAACATGCGTTGTAATTCGCGTTCCACTTCGGGATCTTCCTCCACCACGGGATCCTCTTCTTCATTTTCTTCATCCAATGCCCGCTCAGCTTCACACTCTTCCAATATCTGTTTCAATCTGTTTCCAGTGCGTAGTGGGTTGCCCAGTTTCCCTTCATCATCCATTATCTCCTGTCGTACCTGCACAAAATCATCCACAATGGCGTTCAAAAGTTCGCCTTCCAGCAACAACTCGCCTCGTGTCTCTGGATCGTCATCCTCTAATTCGCCAAGCTGGTCGTCATCGTATTCCTCCGCCAGTGTTTTCTCAAAGAGTGCATCCAATGCGCGCTGTTCTTCTTCTTTGTCTGCGTCGTCTAGTTCTTCTTCCTCATCACTATATTCACTATCATACTCATCTTTTTCTTCATCATCCGACAGGTTCCCACGGAATTTGGGCACACCACTCGCAGCTTCCATAAGCTTCGCAATGTGCGCATCGTAATCAAACCCGTCGTTCGCGTCATCCTCATTCCCATTGGCGGCTTGCAGCACGAAATCGTCGTCTAATTCTTCAAACGCTTCGTCATTTACCAGAGCTTCGCGAAGATCCGAGTCCATAACCTCCGTCGTTAGCGTAATTGCGTCTAGCAGTCGGTCCTGTTCTTCTACACTCGGGAGCACATCTTCTGGTAGTTCAACGCGCTTTGCCAACACACTTTGGCTCTGGAACTGCCCATCAGCCGAGTAGAACTTGCCTTGTCCCATTTCCTTCATATGTTGCGAATAATCGTAACCATCGCGCACCATTCCATGTTCATCCACCAAATCTTCAGCCTCGACGTTGCCAAAGCGCACTTTGCGCGTGGGGAAAAAGGCTTTGCTTTTTTGTTTGCTCTGCGCTTTCTGTAGCACCCTTGGTTGCGTAGACGCACCTGCACGAGGCGAATCCACGAGATCAGGCATGTCATCGTCACTGAAGTCGTCGTCATCGGATTCCTCGCCATCTGATCGAAATTCTACTTGTTGCTACAACAACCCAGATGAATTGCAACGATAGAAATTCTTATTAGAAATCCATCAAACCATCCGTTGCTTTTATGCATTATACATTGGGAGACAATCGCAAATTGAGCACGTACAGTGGAGGAAAGCAGGACGTATTTGGACGCCTCGGGATCATTGGCTTTCGGGTCGCGCTGACTACGGTGCACTACATGGAAGTGCTGCGCATTTTTCTTGTTGATAAACGGTTTCTTCTTACCCTGTAAGCGATTTCACATTCAAATAATATCAACACAGTCAATAAGAGCTTCATAGTCGCTATCGGCTGCTGCAGCGGCATAATTGTCGTTCTCTACATACCATTTTGCTTCTCTTCAAAAGCTCTTTGTGTCAAAATGATCAAGCGAAGCGGAGAAATGGATGGAGAGCACGTCAGCAGATGTTACACTCAGCCAACCTTCGCGCAACACTGCGATGCTCCCAAGAAAAACGGCACTGATTAGAGAGACGCTGTCGTAATCAGATCACTAATGTTACTATTTTGGAATTGTTGCTGAGGGAGAATTGGCTTCATGTTGACTACGATTCTACTCTGGACAAACGTGTCTTACTGACATGTGCATGGATTCATTCGTGGGAGTCTCTTAGACGTAGATACCAAGAACATGAGGATAAAAATCATCGAAGATAATGCAAAGAGCGTACGAGGTGCATTTTTGCTTTAAGATTGGTTTTTAAGTTTGTCCACTATGCATCTCTATGTGAGTGTACGTGTACTTGAGTCCATACATATCTTCTTGACTCTCTCTAGATCTTGGCCAGCACTGCGGCGACATCATTCAAACCATTGGGATTGAGAGAATCGACGCTGCCTCCCATGGCATTCACAAGGCTACAAAGTCACATAAAAAAAAGCATATTAGCTGGCATCCACTCACACACTCCACAAAACAACAAGCTTACCTCTGCAACTCCTCCATTTCCACCGATTCACAGATCGATTCAGTCTTGATGATATCAATGGCGCCTTCCAAATTTTGTTCTTCAGCTGCAGTCATCAGCTCACGGAACGCCTTCTTTACCTTACGGAACAGCTTTTTCTGCTTCTCTTTGGCCATCTTAGCGTTCTTGCGCTCTTCCTTCTCGGCTTCTTCCTTCTCGCGTTGGGTACGTTCGGCTTCTTCAGCCGCACGCTTTTCTTCATCCAACGCACGTTGAATGGCCTCTTCCTTTTCACGCTTTTCACGCTCCTTCTTATCCTTCTCGGCCTGTTTCACGCGGCGAATACGAGGATCTACAGCCAAGGCGCGGTCAACCAGATTGGCCAGACGAGCGTACTCTTTCTTCTTCTTCTTCTTGGCGACTGCTTCGTTCTTCTTGGCCATCCATCGCTTGTGGTCACGGTGTTCGGCGCTGTCCACGTCATGTTCCGCGTCGTGTGTGAAGTCACGCCACGAGTCAAATTTATGCCAGAAATCATAGAATTCGTAGACCGTCTCAATGTCGGTATTGTCATCCCCAAGCTTCGGCACGGGTGTCTTCTCCGAGAACCGCGCGTTGGCTTCAAACACTGGCCCATATAAATCGTAAAATGACTTGCCTGTACCATCATTCTCCTTAATCTTTTCCGTGCCCGTAGGGATCCATTCGTCGAAGTCGCATTGCGAATCGTAAGCACGTTTCTTCTGAGGGTCCATAAGCGTGGTAAATGCCTTTTGCACCGCCAAGTAGTTGGGGTCATTCTCAGTTTTGCCCGTTTTATCTGGATGGTGTTCGATGAGCACGCGGTGGTACGCCTTCTTGATCTGCTCTTCAGTCACATCAAAGCCAATGTCCGACAGACCCAGCTGCTGGTACATTGTAAGGTCCAGGAAGTTCTTGCCACGGATACTCTTACGGTATTTCTTAAGGATTGCAGCCTCCTGTTTGCGGAGCGTGTCGCGCGCTATTTCAGCATCGTCGAGTGATTCGCAACTAGCGGAGCGGCCACGTGCGGCGTTCTTGACGCGGCGGTTGTAGGCGCGGCCGAACGGCTCGAAGCGCTTTTGGGCGAAGTAGCCGCCGAGACCGACGACAACCTCAGAGTCTTTAGCGAACGACGCGGGGGGTGTGGGCAGCGAGAGCGTCAGCGACATCGTCACGTGTGTGAACTTTGATTCTTGACGACTTGGTAACGTATGGAAGTGCTATGCGAGCCAATGCCTCCTATACCTCTAACATATATTACTTTAATAATGAGAAGTATTGGGAGGATATATAATAATAGAGGTAGGACTTCACAACCAATGGCTGTGGGAACTGACGAGCACTAAGTTCGTACATAACAGACTGTTAAGTTCGGATCCTGGAGGGCCACACTGGGAATGGGTACATTCATCTATCACGTTATCGTCGTTTCCTGATGCTCTGTTCCTCATTGATCTATGACGGATGTTGACGCTGATGTTGCAGCAGAGTGGCAGGCACCCAATCGTATTGTGCCTGTAAAAACTTGTTCTTCTTCATTTTTGAGTCATCAGTGATATCAAAAGCGACGGGAATGGCCACCCACAAATTCTGCGTGTTCACACGCGCGTTCTGTGCACAAATCTTTTCGAATTTCGTGAAAGGCACACGCTGTACTTTAGCTCTTGTCATGGTAGAGATCCGTGGGGCAGATTGTGTCGGCAACGGCTCCAGCAGAGTTCTTCGCTCATGTGTCAAGGGATAATGCATGGGATTGTAGCCTGGTGGAAGCAGCAAGGGGGTAGGCGATTTGCGTGATTGAACGCGTGTCTGCAGAATTTGGCGGCGATTCACTTCTTCCGAGGTGGGGCAGAGCAGCGCAGCCTGCGCGCGGAGAATTCGCTTTTTCTGTCGTTCCCTTAGTGTCTTATGTTTCCTCCAAGATCGAAGCTTGCTCACGCGAAATCTCGCCCGATAGCCACGCCAAACCCGCTGAATTAAACGCACCGCCAGTCGTTTTTGAACAATGGAGAAGATCTGTTCAACACTGGCAACAGTGACACTCTGAACAATATCGCGCATCTGTTGTCGTTGATTCGTCTGGTCTTCGAGTCGTATTGTCATGACAGCCAGTAATGCCAACAATCTCTCCTTGGACTCGAACTGACGCTTTCTTCGCAGTTGATAGCTCTTCCAAGCGTGTTGTATTACCTTTGCACGGGTATTATGCCTCTCTTGGATTCTGTCTTCCTGAATCTTTCGTAAGTGACGCTGTATTTCCACCTCTAGCACGCTCTCGACCAATTTAATTGCGACAGCTTTCACCGCCTCTCTCCGATTGCATTTTGTTCGTATTCGAACGAGATTCCTTCCCTGCACAGTCAACGCTTGGAGTAAGTGAATGAGAAGCCTCTGTTGCTTTCGCTTTTCTTGCTGGAGCAGCTCCTGGGCAAGCAATTCTGCGGCTGTGGGACTACGAATGTGCTTGTATGCGTTTCGAATCGCACCTATGAAGCCTTTGGTAATAGATCTATCACCTCCACTTCGGAATGCTACTAGTTTCTGCTTCCATGATGCTCTGTTACTTCTTGAGAAGATCGATAGCAATCTTGTCAGTTTGTGGCTGATGGTAGCAACGCTAGCTGTTGATGAAGCAAATGAAGGTACGAAGATGGCACGCTGTGCTGCTTTCTTTTGAAAGAATGCCGTGACTCGAGTTTGCCGCACTCGATTCAGCTTTTTGTGGATTCGAGTATCTTGCTCATAATTTGCATGTGCTGGTGCGGTTTCTAATGCTACCGCCGCAGATGTTGCAGGGGATAATGATTTCTTCTTTACCGAAGCAAGCGGTAAGTATGTGATAGCGGAATTATTTGATTGTCGTGGTGAACGATGGAGCATTGTATCATCAGGCTTGGTTTGCACCGTTGCAGTTTTCAAACGTCGAGGGGCGTCCTAAAAAAACAACGCTCGGGTATCTCACTCCAGTGTGTTACGATTCTATACTGTCGACGTAACAGCACTGTCTGCCGGTGGCAGTTGTGTCTGGCGACTCAGATACTCTGGTCGCTTTCTTCCCTCCAGAGCCTGCCTTTTGAGGCGAGCTATGTTGATTGAAGAGTTGATATCTCGATTTCGCAGCCTGAAGAACAGGAGCGATCGAGTGACGATGCGGTTGACCGTCGCCGCTGCCTGACTGATCATCGGCTGCTTCTCCGGTGTCTTGAGGACAGAAGCAAGGCTGGTCTTGACCGTTTTGTAGTACGGTAGGTTGGGGTCGGGGGCCTGTCCCCGAACTCCACCCGACTATATCTCTATGTTAAATTTTTACTTTCGACGGATTGCTGATACCTGTCAATCCACTGACTTAGAGACCTCCGAGAGCAATGCAGGGCTCTACAGGTCGCTTCACGTGAATGAGACACCTCCAGGAAGTGCCTGACAGCAGCTAGCTTGTAGTCTTCGGCTTTATGCTTCATGGCCCTGGTACTATATGGCAATATAAGGGTCAACACCAACAACTAAAGGCCTGGCCCCTGGTTGTTTTAAATCTTCAGGCTTTGTTTAAGTTGTAGAGCTGAGAATCAGAGAAACCGTCGCCACTCGCTCTAGACGACTATCATAGCAGTGTGTCTTTTCGTGCAAGCAAGTATCTTAAGAAATGGTCAAAGGACAATCCTGAGCCGTTTACTCTCATGGATGAAAGCGAAGCAAATCTTGTGCAGTGCACCTTGTTCTACGTGTGCATCACTATCGACAAAATATTCACATGTGGTGATGATCATGCTTCGCTCACTCCGTCATTCCTTTTGGAGACTTATCGAACGCAGCAATGGATGCATCCTCTCGAGAGTGCCATGAATGCTGCCAACCAATGCAGTTTGGGAAAGTTATATAGACGATATGAGTACATGGAGCAGTCCATTGTGGATATGCAACGATTACTTGCCTCTGTAACTAGTGAGCCCACCAGGATACGACTTCAGCGGCAGGTCCTGTTGATAAATACGCTTAGGACGACATCACATGAAGCTCCTGCTCATTTACAAATTGCACGCGTACAAGAGGATCCTCTGGAAGCGCGATGGGATGCGCATGGGTTCCCCGTGCCGTTGCGTAAGCAGTGCGATGAACTAGCTTGCATAGATAAACAAAGAGGAGGTTTAAAAGGTTCTTCTGTACTATGTAGGGCGGAATGTACTGGGCGAATTGTATTCCTCACAGAAGAACCCTCTTCAGTACATGAAGAGCCGTACGGCAATTGAAATTTTCCAACGAATGAAGCATATCGTGCGACAAGATCTAAGCACGCGCGAACAACGGCGGATCGCGGCGTTGAATGCCAAGGCCAAGCAGAGGCAGCAAGAGCTTGAAGCCCTCAATCTGACACCCGAAGCGCTGCTGGAAGCGAAACTGGATCAGCGCTTCGAAAGCAAGAGCAAGAGGGAGAAATTACAGGATGACAATGAGCAAGACGATAGCCATATGGATACAGTTGCATAGCACACCTGTGAAGAGAGGTGCATTACGGATACAGGCATCAGAAACTTAATAAGACTACCAGAAGAGGAGATATATTCACAACCTACTGTTAATTAAAGACAAGTCGAGTACACAAATTCGTTAAGTTCACTTGCATATACGTTTTATGCAACCATCATCTGTTGATCTGCAACAACGTCCATCAAAAGCTATGTGATCGGCTATCAGCGAATAATCACCAATGTGCGAGGTAGGTCCACAATGCATCATCATAGTCGTTCATGTCGTTGCCAAAAACAGCCATATGCAATGGTTCGGAATGCATAGTTTATGATGATTCTTGATCTGCTTGGATTTTTTTGTGACAAGCGAAAACTGACTATCACCTTCCTTGAAGTTTTGATGTCATATGTGGAATAATCAGTGCTAATCCATGGCTAACAGCATGCAGCATGCTCGGATCGTATTACTACCGTCATATTGAAATCCCCCACTTATGATGCTGAGCAAATTCTCCTTGACCAGACGCTGCTTCGGAGATAGACATGGGTGAAGGTTGATGACAGTCATTTGCCATCATTGGCAGAATTGTTGATTGTTGCCTGCTGGTGTGGTCATCACAAGAAACACGAACAAAAAAAGAGTAATCATGACTACCACACTTAACATCGTCTTGTAGTCTGATTGGAAAATAGAACTGATGCGGTCGTCTGATTGGTGAACTTGCAAACGCTCGACAACTTTACTTGCGGTACCTGCACTGCATATCGAAACCGGCAGCGCAAGATGAAGAAGAAAGCGACTGCGGTGGAGCATACGGATGCTTACGAGGTCTACAGCTTAAATACGCACTCCACCAGTATCGAGGATGAAACCGGCGGTAGTCGACGCCGAAGAGCGTCCTCCCCGTTACAGCAAGAACACCAGCAGTTGTATGAACAGCTAGAGTTGACGGAGATACTGCCGGAGGAACTCCGTCTTACGCATCAATCGCGCACGCGTCGAGCGAGTTTTACAGAGCGGCTGTTTGGTCGCAGATCTGATAGCGAAGATGAAGAAGAGAAGCGAACAAAACGACTGGCACAATTAGCTGCTGTACTCGGTCTGAATGCGGACGATCGAGATGGTCGATGGACATACAATAATCAACCATTGGAAAAAGGCGAATCTGCAGGCGAGCGACAGCGACAGATGGAGAATCGCTTAGTATTTGAAGATCTTGTCCACAGAGCAAAAACCAATCAGCCAGTGCCCTTTGCGATATTTCGCCACAAGATGCCTAAGCAGATGCAGAGGCCACAGGAAGAGTCTGTGCGCACAGATATGGATCAATCGATCAACACGGAGCTGATGGAAGCGTATATCGCATACACTAAATCCCTTGGTCACGAGCCGTTGTTTGATACGACAGACGAGACGTTTGAGGATTCGCATGTGAGAACTCCAGATGCTACAACAGGTCTGATGTCCATCATCAAGGACAGACCCATGCTGGAGGAGCTGAACCACACGTGGACAGAATTTATTGGGACAAGATACAGCAGACGGCGTGGGTGTGTGCAATTTTGGGCGTGGCTAATCATCGGATTGATCGTCGCAGTAGTGATGGCTGTCTCACTTGCTACTGTTCATCTAAATGAGGTAATGCATTTAGACGCATTTGTGAAAGATGACGTAGTAGTGACAGACGACTTCACATTTCTGCACCTGCGTGACGAAGTTTCGTTTGACATCACGTACGAAATTGAAGCGCTGAGTGACAATTCTATAAATGGCAATCGGACCCAGTTCCAAGTCCTGCTTCTAAGCGAAGACAACTTTGAAGACTACGTGGAAGGGGACGACTTTGACTACGTTGCAGCCGGTAGTACGTTGCGTACCACTTATGCAAAACTGCCGCGTGTTCATATCAACAATGACGACGAGATGTATTTCGTTATCCAACCGTGCTATTTAGCGAGAAATCCGACAGCCGACTACTGTCAGACACGACAGTTGCCTACACCTGTTCGGTCAAGTCAAAAGATTTATCAGCTGGGCCACCCTACGACCACTACACGTTCCACGGGATTCTCTTTTAGGTACATTAGCGTGAATCCAATGCCAAACCAATGCAGTGACTCAGGATGGAGAGGTGGTGGTTACATGATCATCTTTCTTCCTTATCTCCTATTGATGCTATTTGGACTCCGCTTCTTCCAGATGTGCTTCCGATGTGAAAGCTTCAGAGATAATCTCGAACGCAAGTACAAGAAGGAAACCGAAATCCCAGAAGATGAAGTGGATTACTGGCAGCCAATGCCATGGGATCGAAAGGTACCCAAGACACGTCTCTTAGGTCCATGTTGCTGGAAGAAGTTTCGTCATCCATTTGAACCGTTTTATACATGGTGGCGTCATGAGAACTATTTCACTTGGATCTTCTTTCCATATCGAAATGAGCGACTTTCAAGAGGAGAGCGTGCCATCATTGTAGCATGCTCACTCTATGTGACATTCTATGTGCTCTTCATTATCGTCATGATTCATGATAGCATGAATGGTTTCTCAGTATTTGCTGGTGTGGTTCTCTACTATCTTCTCGTCATGATCTTGCCATCTGCTGGTAAGGCTATTTTCAAAGAGATCTTCAAGCTCATCTTTCGACAAAGACGCAAGTATTTTCGTCTGAAGGCAGCAGGTGGTGATACTGAGAGCTTTTCGACTGGATTAGCATTCTTTGCACAGATTCTGGTTGGTGTATGCATCACACTTACTCAGTTACCGATGTTTTACATCTGGTTGTATCGAAGTTGCACATTTCTGAAGCAATTCATGTACTTTGGTTTGCTTGCTGCATTTACACGTCTCTCGATTCTCGGATTGATGCAAGATTATGCTTGGTATCTTGTGATTTCTGCATGGGGTTGGAAAGATCTGTGTCCTTATTGCACAGAGCGATTGGCACATTGTGACTGTTTCAATGATGAGATGCTTGTATTGGCAGTAGAGAAAGTGGGTCCGAAGTGGGACTTGATTTTGGTGATGGATGGACTTCTTGCTAAGCATCGTAACTATCCACCACAGTTCGAGCACTACACAGCGGAGCAACTGCATGAGAGGTGGCAGATACTTGTGGAACGAGCAGAGAAGCACATGGAGAAGATGGAAAAGTTGAAAGCTTGTCGAGAAAAAAAGCGACAAGAGCAACTCTACAGGCAAAATCACCGCAGTTTTATTTCATTTCTTAGCCATACTGAGTCGCCTGCTAATGGAAAAGGCAAGCAGGAGAAAGAAACACAAGTAGATGCGGATTATACGGGTGCAGGTAATCAAAATGACCAAGCTATCAAAGATGCAGCAGATGGTATTGATGAAATGGATGAAACCGATCGAGAGAGTAGCTCTACTAATGGTCCTACAATATGTTCGTTGCGCGAAATGAAGATTCTGGCGATTAATAGCAAGATTATGCTGGACAAATTTGAAAAACACTATGACTCCACAATCGTCGAGGTAGTTCAGTCTGTGGGGAGAGCTTTATCAATTCGACGTCGTCATAAGAAGAAGAATGCTACAGATGAGCCAACACATAGACCAATTGACATCAAGATCGACAGTACCGAGGCGGGCGAAACGATGTGGATCTACGACACTCCGGAGCAGCGACTAGAACGACGAAAGCTCGAAAATTTGCAGCGCAAACGCACGTTTCAAGTGCTAGACGACTACGACATTGAAAGTGTCGAAGCTACTGAGGATGCCGATGGAAACATCCAATATGTGCCATTGACAGAAACTGCCGACAATCGTGCAAATAATGCATTAGGCGCATCACAACCGCTTTCCAAGAAACCCTCTTTCCTTTCCCGCCAAACATCGAGGATACTCCTGCGCCAGAACTCGAAGAAGACGCCGTTACTGACGCGTCAGGATTCTGTTGCAACCAAAGACGATGTTGTGATTGTGGTAAACGATTACACTGGCAAAGACATCACCGCAATTTCTGAAAGCGACGATGAGGACGGGCATGGTGAGAGCGAGCAACGAGATCGTGTTGCCATAATGGACACTGATGCAACTGCTCCACCTACTACCAAGGCCTACGCAGTGGTACAACGTCCAAAGACTCTTTTGCGGAAGATGTCAGCATCTGCCAGTAACTTGGCGTGGTCGTTAAAGTATGATGTGTAAGCACAAAGATCTGAAATTGTTTAGCTCCAACACTACACCTGGGCGAGTACATTCCATCGTTCTCAAATATCAGACACGTCTGTTGGTTCTTCAAGAAAGGAATAGGTATGAAATACAGCGCAGATTCCCGCGTTGTGTAAGTTAATGACGTGAAGTGTCCATGAGTAGAAGAAATAAGACACAAATGATCAGCCTGCAAGTGTTGGCATTTTTCAATGATCTGCCAAAGTTGAAGATGTGCGCGATGTGATTTTTTGATCAGCTACCTCGAAATTAGGAAAATTTTCCTAATTTAATGTTGCGATCACTATATTTTCGACCTGCCCTTGGATATTGGGCAGTATGGATAATTCTATATTGGTTGGTCAGTATTGCAAGGACCGCCCATAGAATGTTTACAGGAAAGAACAAAATGTGCTATCCATATATAAATTTTAATATGCTGATTTTCACTAATATAATTTTTATAGTTAAAATTGTACTTATGTTTATGGGCTATTTTTTATGAAATGGTTTGCTCTGAAAAGGTTTTGGCGCCTATCAATCCTATGGACGCTGGCGGCGGAGAGCTCACTTTCTGCTGACTGCTCTGCTAGGAACATCGTTTCGGGTACGTCTAAGCATCGTGATTGATGAAGATGGAACGGACGGTTGGACTTATCGTGTCTTACTGTATATATTCTATATAGCATCTGAGCATCCAGGGGGGAAACCATGCAGATTTTCGTCGATACCCTCACGGGGGCTCCACTCACCCTCTCCGTGGCGTCGGACGCCTCGGTTGCCTCGGTGAAGCAGCTTGTGGAAGACCATGAATTCATCTCGGGCTTCCGCTTGGTGTGCGCCGGCAAGCAACTTGAATCCGGCTCCTTGGCGGATTACGGCATCGAAGAAGCTGACACGCTCAAGATGCTGCTCTCCGTCAATGGTGGCATGCGTGCCAAGTGGCGCAAGAAGCGCATGCGTCGTCTACGTCGCAAGCGCCGAAAAATGCGCCAGCGTGCCAGATAAATGCATTACCGCATCGTAATGCATTGCGTCTTGGCCGCAAAGCTGAAGCAAGGCAGCACGTTTCTCCACGGCGAGCACAAGAACGATCATGAAAGAAGACCACAACAGACTCTGTGTGTGTTTCTCTGACGTGTAATACTTAGTAGAGGGAGCTACAAACACCTTCTACTAGGTGGAATTATTAACGAAAAGCAAACATGGAGTTGGTGTTTTCTGCATGATCTTGCAGGAACAACAAAAAACAAATTGAATGCGTCTGGTCATATTATGCTTTGGAATTGGACTTGTTACAGGATGATGGAAGGAGGTGATAATCGGCGTAAAGTTCTACTACATTTTGATAGTCACCTTGTCCAGCGATGGCAAACAGTAGCGCAATTATCCAGGTGCAACAAAGGGCATAGTCCTCGGTTTTCCATGGAATTCCAAGCAGATACCTGCACGCACAAAAAGACACTAGAATCAGCATCTCTTCAGCTCACACATCTTAGGATGCTGATGAGAATACATCATTGACATTTCTTGTTACCAAGAAAGCATTGGCGATAGCATTCGTTAGACTTGTTGAACTGTGGCCATGAGGTCAGTAGAACGGATCAAAAACGATTCTTTCAATTGAAAGACTCAATAGAGAGTGAAGGAATATGTGCAACACAGCAAAGAAAGCAGCAACGTATTTTTGTAAATGTGTCTGTTCATTACATACTGTTACAGTCTAGTATGCATATGAATCATAATTATGTTTATGTCGTCTACGTATCGTACTTGAAGGCCCAGGACGCAAACGTGTTTGCAGACGACGACATCTTGCGCATCAGGGTCCTTGGCTTCTCCATCACCGCGTAGGTCTTACTATTTGGAGCTATAGCAGCTCCCACTGTCGACCGCGACACCACGGATGTCGAGGATTCATAGCCATCATACTCATCTGCTTCTTCATGAACAGTGTGCGATCTTGCTGGCGAGGTTTCCTCTTTCGGAGTGTCGTCTTTCACTACAATCACGATCTCATCATCTCTTGGCATCGTGCGTTGTCGTGAAAACTGGCGAAGCAGCGGCACCTTCTTGGAATCTTTTTTGGACTTTGGACTGAACAAAATGAATCGGCCTGGAGCATTAGGCTCTGGATCCACTGTCTCAATATCATAATCTTTCAACACTTGGAACGTCCGGTTACGTTGGTATTCTTCCATCTCACGTCGCTGCAGCCGCTCTTCGGGCGTGTCGTAGACCCACATTGTCTCGCCATCACCACTGCCGCTGCTCATACTGCTGCCAAAAGTGTCCTGGCGTTCGCGTTCCTCGTTATCATCGTCTTCAATGTCGCCACTTCCTTCACGATCAGCAGCCTCTTGTCTCTTCTTTCTACGTAAGTGACGTCGGCGTCTCGATATCGCTCGACGCATCGAGTGGAAAACATCGACGATGCTTGAGTCGTAGTGGCGTTCAAACTTGTCCAACTCGATCTTCTCATTAACTTTCAAGATTTTCTTTTCACGGAGTGAGCACATCGGCGGTTCATCGCTGCTGCTGCTTTCACGTTCGGTAACATCGTCGCCATCAGAGTCTAAACGCTCACCCTTGTTGTCTTTAATAGTGTCATCCTCCACAAAACTCCGTCGAAAGGTGATGGCATCGACAAAGCTGCGTCGTTGGCTTCGGTTTCGAATCCGATCCAATCGCTTCTTTTCACGATATGCCTCGAGTTTCTCCATTTTTCCCATGTGCTTATGCGCACGGTCGACAATGATATCCCATCGCTCACGCAATTGCTCTGGAGTGTACTGATCAAATTGCATCGGGTGATTGCGATGCTTCGATAGTAGTCGATCCATCATTTGGATCAACTCCCACTTGGGTCCAACACGCTCCACAGCCATCACAAGCATTTCATCATTAAAACAGTTGCAGTGCACGAGTCGCTCAGTACAGTATGGACACAAGTCTTTCCAGCCCCACGTCTTGAGGATGAGGTACCAGGCAAAATCTAGCACCAAGCCCAGAATAGAGAGACGCGTGATTGCAGCCAACACACCAAAGTAAATGAACGTTCGAAGGAATGTGCAGCTTCGGTGAAGCCAGATGTATATCATGGGCAACTGCGTCAGTGTGATGCACACAGCCACCAATAATTGTGCAGAAAACGCTAACCCAGTGGAAAAACTCTCAGTATCTCCACCCGCAGCCTTGAGACGATAGAACTTGCGTCGTTGTCGGAAGATGAGCTTGAAGATTTCTTTAAAAATGGCCTTACCAGCGGATGGCAAGATCATAACAAGGAAGTAAAACAGAATCACGCCTGTAAAGACAGAGATGTTGTCTTGCGCGTCATCCCGGACCAGGACGATAATGAATAGTACATAGAATGTCACATAGAGAGAACATGCGATAATGATAGCGCGCTCTCCCCTAGACAGTCGTTCATTCCGGTAAGGAAAGAAGATCCAAGTGAAATAGTTCTCATGACGCCACCATGTATAAAATGGTTCAAATGGACGACGAAACTTCTTCCAACAGCACGGACCACAGAGACGTGTCTTGGGTACCTTTCGATCCCATGGCATTGGTTGCCAGTAATCCACTTCGTTCTCTGGGATCTCAATTTCCTTCTTGTATTTGCGTTCAAGATTATCTCTGAAGCTTTCACATCGGAAGCACATCTGGAGGATGCGAAGACCGAAGAGCATGAGCACGATATAGGGAACAAACAAAAGCACGTAGCCACCACCTTTCCAGCCAGAGTCGGAGCATTTGTCTGGTCTTGGGTTGACATAAATGCTTGTGAAGTTGATGCCATTCATACTCGTAGGATATGTTGGGTGTCTGAGTTTGTAGATCTTCTGATGTGCACTCACCGGAGTTGGCAACTTTTTGGTTTGACAGTAGTCAAACGTTGGATTCCTGGCGATGTAGCACGGCTGGATGACAAAGTACATGGGATCGTCGTTCTCGATGCGCGTGCGAGGCAAATCTGCGTAGGTTGTGCGCAGTGTTGAGGCTTTGGCCACGTATTCAAAGTCATTGCCGTTCTTGTAATCTTCAAAGTCGCTTCTACCCATCAGCATCACCTGGAAGGAAGTCTTGTTAACGTCCGTGTTTTCATTGATCGTGGATTCCACTTTGTAGTCAATCTCGAAAGAGACGTCGTCACGCAAGTAAAGATACGTGAAGTCGTCGGTGACGATCACATCATGCTCATCAAAGGCACCCAAATGCATGACTTCATCCAAGTGAATAGTAGCGATCCAGATCGACATGATCAGCAACACAATGACACCAATGAAGAACCACGTCCAGAACTGCACACAACCGCGGCGCTTGCTGTAGCGTGTACCTAAATACTTTGTCCACCAATGTTGGTGTTCGTCTAGGGCCTGCCGCTCTTGGATGAACGACGGTCGTTCTTCCTGCAGATCTTCTTCATCACCATCACAGAGAAACTTGCCTCTCTCTCCCGAGATGTCGATATCCGGTTCATGTCCTACCGATCGCGCATATACAAGATACGCCTGCAGTAGCTCCATGTTGATTTGACGGTCGAGTTGGGTCTCGGCATAACCTTTGCGTTTCTTGGACGACGGACGATGACGGAATGCCGCAAAGGAAACCGTCTGCTTGTTATTGGCTTTCTCTATTAAATCTTTAAATACAGTGCAGTTCTCTTCCCGCTGCTGTCGCTCTTCTTCGGTCTCGTCCAGTGGCGCCAACTTCTCGCATACCGTGGATGACGGTTCGCCCGCCGTGGATGGCAGATGCAGAGCCGCCGCCATTGCCTGCTGTGAAAGGCGCCGCTGACGTTCCTGCAGCTCGTCATCATCCAAATCATCCAGATTCTCCGCTTCTGCTGGTGATTCTTGGACGGTGGGAGTTGAAGTTGAGCTTGCGTGTATGCGGGGCGGTGTATAACTGTCTACACTAACGGCATGTGCCTGCCGAGTCACCATCGCTGGAGCGGACGGTTTTTCCTCCAGCGAGCGGCTACGCTGCACCGCTCGTCCGTCACCAGCCACAGCATTTTCTCCTTCTACGCTGCGTGGTTTTTCTTCCATTCCTTCCATCTGCCCCTTGGCAAATTAAATACTGGCTGGATGAACAGACAGATCAACTGACATTAAAGTACATATCTCTGCAGGAAGCGGTTTGTGAGAATTAAAGGATGGAACGATCAGCGTCATCCGTTCGGTGGGTTGACGAGAAGGACATGCGCAAATTTCCACCAATCAGACAGAGATGATGTGTCGTTTCACGACCGTAAACACCGATCTTTCACATGAGGGTGATGATGCTTTGTGAAAAGGTTGATGCTACGAATGATGACTGGTCTCAGCCTCCCTTGGACAAAGTGAGATGGAGACTATGGGGTGGTCGATCTATCTCCAGCACATGTGTGTTATCTAAGAACAATGCTCTTGATCAGCCATTTTAATGATTCTATGTGTGTGTTTTCTCTTACTATACCTTAAATCATTCAGTTAGTAGTCATTAGTCGAGGAGTAAGGGCTGTATCGCTCTTGATTAAAAAAAACGTCATGAGTTTCGATCCTCTGAGACTGTTGTTGATCTGGTAAGAACAGAAGGAGTAAAGTTTATCACGCCCATCCAAACGTAAGCATTCTTGTCGCATGCGTGCTGTTTAACGTTAAAATTTCATAAACAAAGTCCAATCAGAATGGAAAGTTAATCGACTGGTCCAAGTGTAGAAAAGCAAATGATGTGACCATCGATTAAACTGATTTGATAGATGACCCACCCAAAAACTCAAATGCATCTCTCTTTCAAGTCGAATTCATGAGACACCAGTGTGATGTGTGCCAAAGCAACTTTCTTTCGAAGTGCAGTCAGCACATTTACCACAGTGACACATGTCACTGGTCAAATCTTTACGTAACAAAAAGCGCCTAAAACGCATACACACATGACAACTTGCAATTCTCTATCGATCAAAAATCACCACGAGATATCATATATATATATATATGTATGAATGTTGTTGTTAGTATGTAGTATGAGTCCAATTAGTCGATACTCGACTCGAACAATCTCCCTCCGCTAGATTCTAGTTCGCTGTCGTCGATATCTTTTGTCCTCTATATGTGCTCGTAAATGTCCGCTAAATGAACATTTGATTTGCCAATACACCCTGCACTTGTACAGCAGTTAACTGCGAGAATGCTACTTGGAGTAAAAAAACATTCTTACGCTTGCCATGTGTCTTCTACATGGACTTTCAAGATCACTCGAGCTACAACGAGCAGAATAGATTGTAGGAAGAGTATGCGTAGACAGCGGGAGGACCTAGCAATCTCTCAAGCGCGTTCATATAGTTAGCTCTTATTCTGATAATCGACATTAAAATGCTTATGATTCAAATCATCTATTTGCCGGTGCCAAGTTTAACCTTTATCCCCCACATCATTGTACCATGCGTGGCACAAATGGGAAAATAGTTACACTTATCCGTTCCCGGAATCATAGCAGCGAGGTTGTTTATCACCTCAATTTTGACTTCGAGTGCCACTTCATCCTTTACCCCTCGTGAAGGCCTTAAGTCTCCTCTTTTCCTTCACTTCGTCGATGAATAGCCTAATAATGTTGATTGCGGTGTTGATGTCACGATCCCAAAATGTGCGATGGCATTCATTATTTTCGCAGTGTCACACACCATAAAGATCCTTACCGCCAATTTCTTCGTTGAAGCGACACTCGATAGACGTGAGGTGGTAAATACTTGAATTTAACATGTTTCCCTATTGAGAAGCCCAGTAGAAACACTGTAAAACAGTGTCTACTTCATAGACTACAACTCTACTTTCTCTACTACACCTGGGGAAAAAAGTTTAAAATGTGTGAAACGTTCGGTCTGCAAATTATATTTTCATATATTACAAGTTCGCTCTCTCCCTGGCCCATTGAGTAAAAGCTGCGGCGGACTGAGAGACTCTATGCAACAGCGACGGCGGTTTTTCCACAACTGCGTACGTTCTACTTGTGGGTGGCGCCGGAACGCTCGAGAGCGAATATTCAGAAGTTGAGTCGTAGTCATCGACGAGCTCCCCAACTTCATCATTATCTTCCTCGCTATCGTCACTATCTTCAATAGATTTGCGTCCAGATCGACTATTTCTACTGGTCCTAACGAAGCGATCGTCATGTACAACAATCACAATCTCATCATCCTTCGGGACAGATCGCTGGCGTCTCAACAGCGGGAGTTTTCTCGAATTTGTCGCCGATGGAGTCATTGGGAAATTCCGATTCTGTGCCTCTGGTTCTGAGTCGACTACCTCAATGGCGTAATTCTTTAGCACGCGGAACGTCTGCTTACGACGTAGATTTTCCTCTTCACGTCGAGCCAGTCGTTGCTCCGGCGTGTCATAGATCCACATCGTCTCTCCATCGCTGCCGCTGCTAGAGCTGCCGAAGGGATTGCTGCGCTGAGCCTCCACGTCCTGATCATTATCATCATGCTCTTCTTTCGTCTCCTCAGCCTCACGACCCAATGCACCATATTGCTGCTGCTGTTGGCGTTTTTTCTTCTTCCTGTCTTTCTTATGGACATGACGTCTTCGCTTCGACAGTGCACGACCGATTGAGTGGAATACCTCGACAAACGTCGCGTCGTAGTGCTTCTCAAACTTGTCCAGTTCGATTTTACTGTTGATGGCTAAAATTTTTTTCTCTCGAAGAGAGCACACATGGAGACCTTCCGTACTCGAGCTATCCCGGCCACTAGACTCGTCAGCGTCAGTCGAATCGATCACAGCTTCCGTAGAGTTATCGCCTCGCTTGTCATTCTGATTAGAGGGAGAATGCTCAATGAAACTGCGGAAGGAAATAGCATTGATAAAACTCCTTCGCTGGCGTTCTCTTCGAAGCCGGTCTTGGCGTTTTTTCTCACGGTATGCCTCCAGTTTTTCCATCTTCTCCATGTGCTTCTCTGCTCGTTCCACCAAAATTTGCCAGCGCTCTTGTAGCTGAGCTGAGGTATATTGTTCAAACTGCGGTGGATAGTTACGATGCTTAGCAAGAAGTCCATCCATCACCAAAATCAAGTCCCACTTCGGACCCACTTTCTCTACTGCCAATACAAGCATCTCATCATTGAAACAGTCACAATGTGCCAATCGCTCTGTGCAATAAGGACACAGATCTTTCCAACCCCATGCAGAAATCACAAGATACCAAGCATAATCTTGCATCAATCCGAGAATCGAGAGACGTGTAAATGCAGCAAGCAAACCAAAGTACATGAATTGCTTCAGAAATGTGCAACTTCGATACAACCAGATGTAAAACATCGGTAACTGAGTAAGTGTGATGCATACACCAACCAGAATCTGTGCAAAGAATGCTAATCCAGTCGAAAAGCTCTCAGTATCACCACCTGCTGCCTTCAGACGAAAATACTTGCGTCTTTGTCGAAAGATGAGCTTGAAGATCTCTTTGAAAATAGCCTTACCAGCAGATGGCAAGATCATGACGAGAAGATAGTAGAGAACCACACCAGCAAATACTGAGAAACCATTCATGCTATCATGAATCATGACGATAATGAAGAGCACATAGAATGTCACATAGAGTGAGCATGCTACAATGATGGCACGCTCTCCTCTTGAAAGTCGCTCATTTCGATATGGAAAGAAGATCCAAGTGAAATAGTTCTCATGACGCCACCATGTATAAAACGGTTCAAATGGATGACGAAACTTCTTCCAGCAACATGGACCTAAGAGACGTGTCTTGGGTACCTTTCGATCCCATGGCATTGGTTGCCAGTARTCCACTTCATCTTCTGGGATTTCGGTTTCCTTCTTGTACTTGCGTTCGAGATTATCTCTGAAGCTTTCACATCGGAAGCACATCTGGAAGAAGCGGAGTCCAAATAGCATCAATAGGATATACGGCACAAAAAGGAGCATGTAGCTACTGCCTTTCCATCCTGAGTTACTGCATTGGTCTGGCATAGGGTTCACATAAATATGTTTGAACTGCAAGCCTGTATTTTTGTTGGCTTCCGTTGGTGATCGCAATTTGTAGATCTTTTGATGCGAGCTCACGGGTGTGGGCAGCCGCCTGGTTTGACAGTAATCGGCTGTCGGATTTCTCGCCAAATAGCATGGTTGGATAACGAAATACATCTCGTCGTTATTTTCAATACGACCCAGCGGGAGACTCGCATAAGTGGTACGCAACGTACTACCGGCTGCAACGTAGTCAAAGTCGTCCCCTTCCACGTAGTCTTCAAAGTCGTCTTCGCTCAGAAGTAGAACCTGGAAGTACGTCTGGTTGACGTTAATCGAATCGTCGACGAGCGCTTCAATCTCATATTTAATATCGAATGATACTTCGTCACGCAGGTACAAATACGTGAAGTCGTCCGTAACAATCACATTCTTTTTATCAAACGCACCTAAGTGCAAAACCTCGCTGAGGTGAACTGTTGAAAGCCAAACGATCATGATGATCGCAACCACCACCCCCATAAATAGCCATGTCCAAAACTGCACGCACCCACGGCGTTTGCTATATCTTGTGCCGATAAATTCTGTCCAAGCATGCGTCGGTTCAGGCAGTACAGGTCGCTCCTGGATGGTGTAAGACCGTCGTCGTGCATGCATCTCTGCATCCTCTAAATCTGTGTCACTCTCTTCATCTGAACTCAGGAACCGCTCATCTGAGAGATCAATCTGCGGTTCGTGGTTGATGGAGCGCGCATAGGCAATGTATGCCTCCATCAGTTCCGTGTTCAACTTTCGCTCCACTGCCGTCAATGGTTTAGTGGTGTTGGCCCCATGCACCGCAGATGAGGATTGCCGCCGGAAAGTTGAGAATTTCACTGGCTGCCGCGTATTGGCTCTGTGCACTAGATCTTTAAAGATTGCACAGTTTTCCTTCCGCTGAGCACGTTCCTCTTCCGTTTCGTCCTTGCGTAGATGTGCTCCATCACACGCATGGCCATCCATTGGAAGGGACAACGCAGCTGCCAACGCCGTTGCCTGCTCCGACATGGCACGACGTCGTTTTGATCTCCGTTGTCGGGAAATGGATGTATCCTGTTGATCGTCGGAAGAGTCGGTTTCCTCGCCGCTGCTGCGACTATCGTTGTCGGTGAAGACGTTGGTCAACGTAGACGGTGGACCGAAATACGTTGCGGCGATGGCATGGTGGCTGCGCCGCCGCGTATCGCTTTCGTAGCTGCTCACGCTCGGATTGCTTGTGATACTGAAGTTGTCATTGGATACAGGTGGCAAAGGGATATCATATGCATTTGTGTTGGTCTCATCAATCGCAGATTTCGGCGTGACGGCCTGTGGTGATGTATGTCTGTCTCCCTCGTCCATCGCATTTGTATGTGAGTGAAGATCGTCGCCGTTAGCCCCGCGCGCTATGGTTGATAAATACACTGTGCGACGAGTATCATCGTCCTCGTTATCCATTGGTGGTCAAGCAAAAGTGTTGAAATTGGCTCATAATTGCGGAAGAGAAGGGAAAAATGAAGTCAGAAGGGTTCTTATATTTTCTCCACCAATCAGAGCGTGATTACGCACATTTAGGAAGAATTTTAACCAATAATATCACAGATGGTGATGGACAAAAAAGAAAAGCCGCGTTTGTCGCAATCATATACCAGGGAAATGATTATGAGGAGACTCATGAAGAGACTTATGAAGACTCGCTGCACGATCCACTTCCCATTGCGGCAGTTTGTATTACGCTGACAAAATAGAGCTGATTACGTGACGACGATCGTGACAGAATGCCGAACATGCCATTTAACCTCAGCAAAATCAACGTTTCTATCTACAAACAGGCATTCCTTCTTTTAAAGTATCTCTTAATACCCTTCAAGACATTCTAGACCTAGCTAATATTGTTGGGTGACGGCGACAAAATTGGCTATTTACATGCGCAGCCATTACAATACTCCACGAATATTCTTTGTGCAATGATCCTTGAGCTGACCATCTCCTCTCTTTTGTATGAATGTTGATCACGTTTGGCGTTAGTTGTTTAATAAAAACCAACAGCAAGTATGATGACTTCAACAAGACCAAGCTCCCCCACTACTTTTTCGTATCTCCAGTGAGCTAAAGCAGTACGAATCAAGGAATATTGGTATGTCAAAGTAGACCTTTTACTTCAGCATGGATAAGAATTAAACCTTATTGCCATATTAATTTGTCGTAATATACGCCAACACCTTGAGTACAAATAAGATGATGTTGACGTCATGCACGTGCTCAGTCACCACCACTCACTTTTCTGAGCTGTAGACATTCATTTTCGTACCCATCACGACCCCAAGCTGCAGCTGCATCTAGCAGTTTCAGCGTCAAACGTTCTGAGGTTTTCGATTATGACATAATCTTGCAGCGTGGTGGATAAAATTATTTTTATCGTCTCAGGAACAACATGGTTTGTTACGTCACGTTTTCAATGATACACACGATCACTTAATTCGAGTTTTTCTGGGATTCTTTCACGGGGTTCGATTTCTTACGAGTTTCAGATAATTTTTAGTTGAGGGGTGATTAGAGCAATGGCTTGAAACCTTTTTTTGCTTTTGTTTCTTGTTTTTCGTATTCAATACTGCCCACTTCTCTTTCTGGATTTCTTTAGATCATTGACAGTCATAATGAGCTTCTCCAGAATCATCTCCAATAATCTCTTTCTACAGTCTTGAACGTGAGTCTCGAGCCGATTTCTCCTGCCGACCAGCTGCAGAATAACTCTACCCACGGACAGCTTCCAATAATTCCATCACATGCAACAATATGGGCTTCGTCGTCGACTTGTGCCACACGCTCACTATAGCCACAAGGGCAAGGACGCGGACACTTTGGGATACGATCCTTGAGATGTTGGCGTTCGACTTACTTGCTCAGGGGACAGTACACTACGAGTGTCTCCAATTTGTCTCTTAAGTATGCTGGCGGAGATACAAATGAGCCAAGATCCGCCGGATCTCTACATATTGGATATTCCTTGTGGATGTTAGGCGGGAACGTTATGGATGGCTTGCAGAATACATGTCCACAATCAACACGAAGGACGGCGTTAAGAAGTGGCACGCGATAGATAGCAAACGTAATCTGATGCAATGCGAGCGATTGGATCCACGCAGTCGAACTGTTCTAGTTCTTCTTGATGACTTGCTGCTGCATTGGCTGATGTCCCTACAGCTGAAGGAACTAGTGCTACGAAAAAAAATAAATGTCACCATTTCCTCCACAGCCCCAACGTAAAAGATCACAAAGCTGTCGTTGGAAACTAACGTCGTCCTAAGAATAAGGCTTTCATACAGGAGAAACCAAACGGTTAAATGCTGTTTGTGTGTTGTGACTCTAATAATGCAGTACAATCATCAATAATAGGACCTTACACTAACCTACATATTTTCAAGCATGGCCGAAATCTGAAACTACTGAAACCACTATTGTTCTACGCTATCACTGCACCAGCGCACACTACTTCCAATTATTAGCGTTTCTATTTCGAGAATTTGAGCAAAGTGGAATTTAATTTTGCGTAGGAACCGCCTGAAGGGCTCATGGACCCTGCTCACGACAACGATGGTTAGAAGTAATACTGAGCCGCTTGAGCCTTTTTCGACAAATGGACCCCATGTGCAACCACCATATTCACCCATAATGCCTCAACGACCTGGGCTACCAAGTGCTCCACCATCAGACGCCCTTCATCTTGTCAATGTTCTTCGAACGGGAACCAGAGAGGTTAGAGAGAAAGCTGCAAGAGACATCGGGGTTAGAGCTCTCGGTGATCCTCTTTTCAGTGAAGCTGTAGCCGCTGCTGATGGGATTCCGCTGCTTGTCAGTCTCCTATCGGTTTCACAGTCAGCAAACACGGACGACTACTCTGTAGCTGCTGTTGGAGCCTTGAAGGAGCTTTCTTTCCACCAATCAAACCGGAACAAGATGGCGGCCAGTGGTGGAGTCCCATGGCTCTTGTTCGCTCTTTCTAAAGGAAGCCCCGAGGCAGCTGTTGCTTTGTGGAATCTGTCATTTGAGGACTACTGTTGCAAGGCGATTGTGGATTCAGGAGGAATCCCTGAAGTTCTCCAGGCTATGTTGTATTTAGAGATGAGAGAGGCCATGTCTGGGATTTTAGCCAACTTGGCAACAGACACACATTACAGCTTCCTCGTTGGAGAAGCTGGCGGCATCAAACCTCTGCTGACAGCTTTAGAGTATGGCTCTACTAGCGTCATGTTACAAGGAGCACTCGCTCTAGGGAGACTCTCCCTTAACAGCGCAAATAGAGTGAAAATTTCCGAAGGAAATGGCATATCTTTACTCCTTGATCGTCTTCAAGATGGGACATCAGGCGAAGTCGAAACTGCTGCTGGAGCACTCATGAACATCGCTCACGAAAACGAATTGATGAAGCTTGCGATAGCGAATGAACTCGGTGTGAAGCCTCTAATTGATGTCTTGAGTTCTGGATCGCCTTTGGCGCAAGAGTATGCTGTTGGAACACTGTTAAATCTTTGTGAAGGCGACGATCACAGCATTAAGCAGTTAGTATGGGATGCTGGGGTTCATGCACTACTTTTGCGTTTGCAAGACACTGGAATGGGTAATACAAAGAAATACGCTGAGGATTTACGAATTAGTCTGGCAGCATTGCCATCCGTGTGGGATTTTCTTGAACAAGAGAATCTGAAGCAACAGCAGCAAGAAGAAGAACGAATATACCAACAGAAATGCGAAGAGCTCCGTCGTAGAGCTTCAAAAAACCAGCGACAGATAGTATCCACACTGCAGAACGGCAATGTTGAGCTAGGCCAGCTAGTAAATCTCGTAGCAGATGACGATGGCGACAGCTGGACAAACATATTTCGGCTCTTTTGGAAGAAACCTCCAGCGAAAATACAGTTACTCCAAAGTTCGATTCCAGTGGAACTGAAAAATGGACTCTCCATGCTTCCTAATGACAAAAGTGGAGCCTACCCTTTTTTCAAAAGCTTATGTGGATCGACGGATAAAAAACTCAAAGCTGACGCGGAATTATTGCTTCTCTTGTGTGCATGGCTCTTGAAAGACACGTCTTGCACAAGTAGCCCACTTCTGCAAAGACATGCTACTGACCTCAAGAAAAGTGGAGTTGCTGACTATGATGGCCACTGTTTTATCCTCCACTTAGTCTGCTGTTTGCTTTCGAGCGACAGTATCTCTGACGATGATAGATTATTATCCTTCACTTGTGGACTTCAGCTACTCTGCCAGCGGGAAGCACCTTTCAACAAAGATCTAATGTTTATGGTCCGGGACAATACAGAATTCTATTTACCTTGTGCTGTGAGCCATGCCACGAATATGAAGCCACCAAGTATCCGCAACATGTTGGAGACGCCTAAAGAACAATGGGAATCAGTGAAGCGTGACTCCTCAGTACAAAATAGTGGTCTTGATGGCCTCATGAACATGACGGGCCTCGATTCGGTGAAAGAGAAGTTCTTGGACATCTATTTCACCATGCAGACTGCCATTGAGCAATGTGCACGTATGGATGACAAACGCTATGGTGTACTGCTGTGTGGCAATCCAGGAACAGGTAAAACCACTGTCGCTCGTCATTATGGAAAATTTCTCGTCGATCTCCATGTACTGAAGGGGAATGAATTTGTGGAGACCAGTGGCTCAAAACTTGTTCACGAAGGAGTTGACGGTCTCAAGAAGCTGTTAGACGGTATTGAGCAGAAGGGAGGTGGCGTTCTCTTTGTAGATGAAGCTTACCAACTCGATCCTGACAGAGAACTCAATGGACGAAGAATTCTTAACTACTTGCTAACGGAGATGGAAAATCGCGTCGGAAAGCTTGTTGTTGCCTTTGCTGGATATCAAGACGAAATCGAAAAGCTTATTGCGTTTAATGAAGGCTTCCCCAGACGATTTCCGTACGTCTTCAACTTCGCCGACTACAAGGACGAAGAGCTCTTCGATATCCTTGTTGCTGTCGTGGATAAAACATTCACAGGCAACACGAAACCGAATATTCAGGGTGGAACTGACAGAGGTCAACCGAAGTGCTCGTTGTGGACAATAACGAAGAGAGTTGGCCGTGGACGAGGCACTCGAGGCTTTGGTAATGCTGGTGCTATCCAAAACGAGTGGCAACGTATTCGCGAGCGACAAGCGGCCAGAGTGTCTCGAGAGAGAAGAGAGAAAGTACCAAACGTGGACGTCCTATTGTTTTCGCAAGAGGATATCCTTGGCCCACGACCAGAGAATGTCTTAAAAACAAGTAGTGCTTGGAAGAAGCTTCAGAACATGATAGGGTTGGATCAAGTGAAGGAAACTGTCCGCGCACTTTTTCAGGTTGTCGATGACAATTACGAACGTGAACTTCTGGGACAGGATCCGCGGTTCGTGACATTGAACAGACTCTTTCTGGGCAATCCAGGCACGGGGAAGACGACTGTGGCTGGACTTTATGGCAAAGTCCTGAAGGAGTTGGGTTTGCTTACGAACGGAGAGGTAGTTCTCAAGAATCCAAGCGACTTTATCGGGTCTGCAGTAGGAGAGTCACTCAAGAATACCAACCGCATCCTCGCAGCTACAAAAGGCAAAGTACTTGTGATTGATGAGGCATATGGTCTCTATCCCGGTGAAAACCCAAAGAACCCTTACTGTGAAGAAGTAATCAGTACAATCGTAGCTGAGGTCCAAAACTTGCCAGGAGATGATAGATGTGTGCTGATGCTGGGCTATGAGGATCAGATGCGTGAGCTAGTGGATAAGTCAAATCCGGGACTCAAAGGTCGATTCAACCCTGATGATGCTTTCCACTTCGCCGACTACTCAAAAGATGAGCTCTGGCAGATTCTTAACCTGAAGGTGTCAGAGATGAATATGATATGCGCGCTGGACGCTCAGTTCGCAGCAATCGAAGTACTAGAGAAGGAGAAACGGCGTCCTAATTTTCGCAATGGTGGGTCGGTAAATAATCTCTTATCCCGTGCGGAACTCAAGCGGCAAGCGAGACTGCAACATCACTCATCAATAGACCGTGTTTCTAATCGAGAGCTCCTTCCAGAAGACTTTGATCCTCAATGGACCGCTCCCGGGTCCTCCGAATTTGATGTGCGAGAGCTGTTTGCGGATTTGACTGGATGTGAGACGATCGTGACGCAGTTGCAGAAGTATCAGAATAGCGTTGCATTTAATGCTAAAAAAGGTGGGGCTGACAAATTTGAGAACGTTGACATGGCTTTTCGCTTCCAGGGATCCCCAGGTACTGGCAAAACTACCGTGGCAAGGCGTATGGGAGATTTCTTTTACAACCTGGGATTACTATCCTCGAATGAAATCGTAGAAGCATCTGCGTCTGATCTCGTGAGCCGCTATGTGGGTAACAGCGCAAAGGATACCCGGGAGCTCTTTAAGAAGTCATTGGGTTCTGTCCTTTTTATTGATGAAGCTTATCGTTTGGGAGAAAGCCAATTTGGTAGAGAAACGCTCAATGAAATCTGTCAGATGATGACAGAGGATACATTCAAGAGGAAGCTGGTTGTAATTTTAGCGGGCTATCCACGTGAGCTAGAGAGCCTTGTGCGAATCAACCCTGGACTTCCAAGCAGATTTTCTGTTGTGTTACCCTTTCACGATCTTACTCCAAATGAATGTGTGGACGTCCTTTGTAAGCGGCTGAAGTCAAAGGGATATGAAATTCGAGACATTAACCGTAGCACACTGGAGGATTACTTCTTCAAGCTGATAAAGATAGATAATTGGGGTAACGCAAGGGATGTTGAGCTTTTGGCAAGGAAAGTTATCGACAGTGTTATCGATGAGTACACGACTACACAGAAGCCTATTGAGATTGGAGTGGTTATACAGATGTCCATGACCCTCGTAGTGAAATGCTTGAGTGAGTTTCTCCAAGCGAGGTTAGAAGCTGACAAATTGATGGCTGTGTCGAGCCTCAATACATTATCCGACGAGTCTGGAGAAGAACTGGGGCAAGACCTTTTGATGGCACCAGTACCACTTGTCACTCAATCGACCGAGCAGCACACCGTCCACATCGAGGAACTTACCGAAGAGGAGCTTCCTCCAGAGTCCTGTGAGGGTCCTGCGGGAAGAGACCCTGGGATAAGTGATGCCGTTTGGGAAAACTTGCAGTATTGGAAACAGATAGCTGAAGAAGAGGCGAAGAAATTAAAAGAGCATGAAGATCGATTGGCAGCAGAGCAACGTGAAATTGAACGTCTACTCAAAGAGAAACGTCAACGTGAAGCAGAAGAAACGAGAAAGAAAATGGAGGAACTACAGAGACAAGCTGAAGAAATGAGGCGGAAGGCTGCAGAAGAGGAGCGTCGACAACAACAGCTGAGAACAATGGGGCAATGTGAGGCAGGCTATTCATGGATTAATATCGGGGGCAATAGGTATCAATGTGCAGGTGGGAGTCACTACTACAGTTTCACCTAGGAATGAAGACAGAAAAAACGGACCTTTTTCACTTCTACGAGCGTTTTTTTGCATACTTCTGAAGGCTTGGAATAGGTCTGCGGAAGCTCTTCGGAGGTGACTCAAGCTCGCTTGATCTAGCTTTGAGATAGTCTTGTAGGCACTACAGTGTTGTCAACTTGCGATTGATATACTTCATATATCTTGTAGGAATTTCCGTGCAGCTGAAGACAGCTACGATAGGACTCTTGGGAATCATAATATCATAGTTCATCAGAATAATGTAGTTACCCTTCATTGCCAGATCTTGCGCTGGTTCTGATAGATCACGGCTAGTGATGACAGAGACTCCTGAACTCTGCAAGATCTTATAAAGGAGATCTCATGGCTCAGTATTGATGACAACAATATAGTTTGTGAATCCATGAGAAGCATGCGCGAGCCAACTTAGAAGCCACTCTAGCAAATCAGGATCAAACTTTATTTATAAATTCACATTGGTTAAAAACCTATGAGATCTCTGGAAACTCACCCGATCCAGCCCAATATCCAAGTGCCTTATTAGCTGAGATAGAGAATTATCAATTGAATGCCAAGTACGATGAAAAGATATTTCTCAATAAAGTATCAAAGGAAGTGTCACTGTTTCTACCAGCGAGCGTTGGATAAGTTCACATTTGACAGATTGTCTGGCAGTTTGGCACCGTTGAGATTGCTGCCACTGAGGTTGGCGCCACTGAGGTTGCTGCCACTG
>BCKE01000026.1:295115-386866 GCA_001600495.1 Pilasporangium apinafurcum | reverse complement strand
TTGGAGAGATCAACGTTGGATAAGTTCACATTTGACAGATTGTCTGGCAGTTTGGCACCGTTGAGATTGCTACCACTGAGGTTGGCTTCAGTGAGAACTACATGCGAAAGATCGATGTAAGACAGATTGCTGTCAGCTAGATTCACATTGTTGAAGTTGGAAGCTCCAGTGAAGACGGAGTTGGAAAGATCAGAGTTTTGGAATTGCGAGTAGCTGTAATCCCCACTAGGGATATATAACCCAGTCAATGCGCAGTTGCTAAGCACCAATTTCTGATACTGACCTGTAATGCCCTTAGGATGACGGCTCAGGATATCATAAAATTGTTGCTGTGAAACAAGGGCTCGTTGCCTCACCCCTATTTGCACAGTCTTTTGTTGTTTTTTTGTAGTACTTTGATGAGCAACGCCAAGGTCTTTGAGGATGTCTTCTATCATATAGTACTTCGCCTCAATGATGATTTCCTCTCTCGTCACTCTATGTAGTCGTGCACATTCTTCCAATGATTGTAATTGACCACCAGAACGAAGGTACTTTAGAATAACTCGAAACGTTTCTGGGTCACGATCTAGGAAATACTCTTCATTCTCATCTGGCTCGAAGTTCTCTTGTCCAAGGAGAGAAAAAAGTGAGTCAGGACAAGACAGAAGGGTCTTTTTCGTGGTATAAAATCGCTCTCCTGCAACATTGAGTGTGATACGATCAGCAACATATACCAACTCTTCTTTCAATCGTTCCTCTTTTTCCTTGATAATAGCTTCTCTTGCTTCTAGATCAGTGAGTTTATCCGCAATTTCTTTCTCCAGCTCGGTTTTTCGCTGTTTCTCGTATTCGAGTAGACTATTGCAACTCTTCGTATGACGAGCAAGATATTCTCTTCTGCCGACCCATGTGCATCGTGGACACTTCACTTCTACACCACCGCAAGTTGTGATGTGCGCTTCATCGTCTACCTTCGCAATCTTCTGTCCGCATTCTCTAAGGCAATATCTTGGACAATTCAAAACATGCGCCTGAAAATGTCTTCTTTCTATCTTGCACTTGTTTACTGGACAGTATACCTTGAGGGAATTGAGGTTGTCGATAAAGAATGGCATTGGAGTCGCGAAAGAGCTTTCATCAACTATTCCACTACAGCGGTTAGGACAGCTATTGTTGCCTCGTTGAATCCAATTGGTGATGCACACTCTGCAAAACGTGTGACCGCAGTTCGCAAGAATGATGGGATCAATGAGAGGCTCATGGCAGATAGAGCAGATGAAATCTGGAGGTAGTTCATGAACATATTCGTAATGCTCTCCTATATCTTCTGTGATTGTCGATACTGGACCGGGAGCTGGAGGAGCTGAGTCACTCGAAGCAGAACACTGCTTAGGATCAGATCCTTGAGAAAGCGTGGTGATGACCATATTTGCGACAGAAGCGGCTGTAGTGTAGTGAATAAGTGAGTGTGTGCTGCGCGGAAAGTAGGATAATAATGGAGAACACTCCTGAGAAGATAATCTTGAAGCTAAAAAAGCAAGTAGCAATTGTTACATAGCACACACTCCCATATCCATAAATTTGTGAAACTCCTGCCTAACAGTTCCTAGGATATTTTTATCCCACGAGCGCTCGATAGAACTTTTATTTTTAACTCAGAGTCAACCAGACCAAAAAAGAGCGATTTGCGTTTTACTAATATCCAACATATGCTAAATATTGAAAAACGGACATGAGCTACCATTTGGTCTCGGGGACGATCTTTGTTTACTTTGAGTTTCTTCCAAACCACTATATCGTCTTTTCCGAGTCATTATAACATGTGAATTTGCAAGGAGACTCGAAGCAAACAAAGTGATTCTCTTATCATTATTTTGTCTTACTTTGGTATCTAAAAATATCGTCGAATCTAGAGTATTACATTGCATATGATGCCTAGATAGATCTCTTATATGAATGGAAATGAGGATGATAGTCAACAAAACTACAAAAAAGTAAAATTATACCGTATAGAAATCTTATATTACTTAAATGACGAACTCGTGGGCGGTTCCAGCACCTCCATGACAATACCAATCGCGGCATTGTGTATTAGCGACCGACGAAAGAACGGATCAGGCAAACAGATACATAGTATTGCGTAAAACGATGACTGACACAATGCCGCTAAATGGAAAACGGGCGTTGGTGGTTATTACAATCCTACAATTTCAAACACATAGAAAATTTCCAACACAGAGGAAGGCACAACGCAGAAGCGCAACAGTCACAGTCTCTGAGCAGCAGCGAAAAAGAAAATATGAGCTAGTGCGACGCAGTCTCATAGATTCGTTACTATTATCAAAGTATACATCGCCACCTGGACAAACAGCCCTCATAAAAACGGATTGGTTCTGGAAATCAATGAGGAGCTTTTATCTCATATCATTTCCAGTAAATGCCTTCAATGAGGTCTTCCGTTTTCATAAAATGATAATTGATATCACGACAATACCATAGAGGCGGGTTCCCTCATCGCTACGTTGTCGTCTGGTGTTGCTACTACATACATCAGACTCATTAGCAACATTGCTGGTCCAGCTGCATTACCAAGATGGCAGTGACCCATCCATGAGCTCATTCGTCCGGTTGAACTATTACTCCCTCTCATCGGGATGAGAGCAATGCCAGCTCTCCAAATCGATTATTCCACTTGCATTTTAGTTATCTAGCTGGTATTACATAGAGAGCCATGAAGCGTAGACGACCAAGATTCAACGATGTTAGTCCCTTTCCACCGTTGGTGCTTCCAGAGGCGGCCGCTGATCAAATTCGGAGCCTTGCACACGAGTTGATTAGGAACTGTATTGGTGATTATGAGGGTTTCCTACAGGATGCACACCGCGTGAGCCGACAACGCTGGTCGTTTCTCAAGCAGAAGGGCGACCTTGTGATGTTTCTGGAGCGACAGCAGCAGCAACAACAACGGGAGCGACTGGACAGCGGTGTCATTCCGATGCTGGATTTCATTCATCATCCTACATTTCCAGCTAGCAGTACGAATTATACCAAGACAAGATCAGCGAATGCGCCAGCAGTACTCTGCATGGGGGGAATCCCAGGAACATTGGATGACTGTATGTTTGGCATCCTCAATCCCACACTACGGGAAATGGGTGTCCGAGCATCGTACGTGAACGACCTTCACCGTGGTGCAGTCTTAGCGACGCTAGCTGAGCCAACCGCAACTGATCCATTTAACTCGCTTTTGATAAAATGGAAGGAAATAGATGTGCCACTGCGTCACACAAAGCTCATCAAGAACCGTGATTTTGTCTACGTGGAGGCCACGGGCAGCGCAACTCTACATAATGGAGAGCGTGTCGGATATTACCTTGTACATTCGGTGGAATTCCCACAGACGTGTGAACTAAGTGGTCGCATCCGAGGCAATGTTTCCGTCTGTGGTATCTTCCGTCAACAAGCTGTGCAAAGCGTCGAAGTGTATTGCACCGGAGTCGCTGATCCATGTGGAAAATTACCAAAGCGACTTTGGAGACAGCTCACCATGCAAACTGTACTGCCCGTCACTGCCTATATGTACTGTGGCCAGATGAAGAAACTGAGTTGGCTGGTACAAAAGAGTTATGAAGTCACTCGCGACCAGCACCCGCTTAAAACCGATATCTGCAGTAGCTGCAGCGAAAAGCGTTGGTTTAGCCAGTCCTCGTGCACCATCTGCCTTAGCTGTGTGTGTCGTCGCTGTACGACCCACAGAACCATCAGTTTCATGACACGAGACGACCGACTAGTGCGTCGGAAGCTGCCGTTTTGTGCAAAATGCATCCATAAAGCCATCAAAATGAGCGCCGAGGATACAACACGCAACCAGCTTGGTGCTCAAGAGTCTGATGACTGCAGCGATGTCATGTCGACTAATACAAGTGATGAGTTCTTCCGGACTCTTCGATTACTTTAAGGATGCCATTCCTATCAAGCGTGCATAATTGAACTTACCAGAGAAAATGGAAGTAAAGTGTGACATTCGAGGTAAATAGTGCTGGCTAAGATTGAACAATCCAGTGGAAGATTGTTTCTAAAGTGCTTTCTTACCAGCTATTTTGCAATAATTCGAAAACGCAACATTCATGTGAGGACTATGTTTACTGAAAAATCACAGTGCGATTACCTCACACTGAGGCGAGCAACCTCACAAGAGAGGGCTCGTAAATCCAAGCAAATCACCTATCTTCCATACATATCTGCAACTGCTTCAGAGACCAGATCACATCCCCATCTTCCTTCTCGAAACCCGTTGTTCAATCTGACTCGTTCACGTATGACACTCAATCTGCACCTTCCTATCCGCCACGATGGTTCGTCATGTCTGCTCTTTGTTTTTACACTACAGTGTGTAGCACGATCTTCGGAGCGACTAATAGTAAGAATGTGTGGCTCGCTTGTGCCGTGTGCGTGGAATGCGTGAAGGCTCTGGCCTGTTTTTCCTCAAGAGACAGCACCTTTTCACCATTACCAACTGATAGATCGGCTAGCTTTCTTGATGTCCGTTCGTCCCACTTTTCGCTAGTGATGGGAAAACACAAATCGCTCCGGACAGTACCAAAAAAATCTATTCATGATGACCATGCAGGTCACTTCCTCTTTTGTCTGTCTCAATTGAGCACATACTTTCAATTGACAGATAGGGATGAAGCGCAAACATCAGAGATTCACTTCGTCACCATTTCCAAACCTCGTTCTTCACGAGACAGCGATCGATCAAATCCGCGAGATCGCGCATGAACTCACATCAAATTACGTACTCGACTACGAGCGTTATCTCCGACGAAATCGCATGGTCGACAGCTCCCGATGGGAGCTCACGAAACAAAAGAATGATCTCCTGCTCTTCATCGAGCGCCATGATGATGATCAAGACGACTGCGGAGCCATCCCGATCCTGGATACTCGCAACAACCCGTTCGACAGCGCGTACCAAAGTGAGAACCTACCAGGAGTACTCTGCACCGGTACAATAACTGGCAACTTGGATGATTGCATGTTTGGCATCCTCAGCCCAACACTGCGAGGTATGGCACTTCGAGCGTCATACGTGAACGATTTGCAGCGCGGCACTGTCTTAGCGACACTTGTTGAGCCCACGACTGCCGATCCGTTTCACTCGCTCACATTGAAATGGATGGAGATTGATCTACCACTTCACGAGACCATGCTTGTCAAGAATCGCGATTTTGTGTATTTGGAAGCCACAGGGACTATGACATTGCAGAACGGCGAGCGCGTCGGTTACTTTCTTGCGCATTCGATCCAGTTCCCGCAGACATGTGAGTTAGAAGGACGCATTCGAGGGAACATTTCGTTCTGCGCCGTGTTCCGACAGGTCCAGAGCCACAGTTTAGAAGTCTACTGCACAGGAGTCGCTGCTCCAGGAGGAAAATTGCCCGATTGGCTCTGGCGGAAATTCGCAATGGATCCGGCGCTCTTACTCACTCGATATGTGTATTGTGGACAGATGAAGAAGCTATCGTTTCTATTGCATAATGCATATGAAGACGCGATGGAAAAACAGGATGGTGTTGTTGGTGGTGTGAAGCCACTTCCTCAATGCTGTACCTGTGATAGGGACCTCTCTAAAGGTTTTTTTAGAAGTGTCGGTCGCTCTACATCGAGATGCACGGTTTGTGCCGAGTGCGTCTGTAGGCACTGTGCTTTCCGGAAAACTATCAGTTTCTTCACACGCGATGAACGCGTCGTGCAGCGGAAATTATCTTTTTGTGGAAAATGTGTTCACAAGGCAAACAAACTAAGCGCCGTGGATGCAGCACGTGACCAAATCGCCGTCTATGAAAACGAAAACGATCGCTACTCCAACATGTTTTCGTTCAACACGAATACAAGCACCGAGCTCTTCCGAACACTCCGGTTATAAGTCCATCAGCTCACCGCAGGTAGTGAGTTGGTGTCTGCCAACATCTTCTGTAAGATAGACGATATGTATCATAGCTATTGCGGATATCGACGATTCAAATGAAACATCGTTTCCTTAACTGCTTTGCATTTAGCATTATCTCGATGACAACACCGTAATGATAATGCCGGGTGCAGCCTTCGAAGGGAATTGAGACACATTTATTCCATGTCATTTATTCTAAGTAACATCTTGCTCTCAATGCGGTCGATATTTTCCGCCCTTTAGTCCTACCTTTGTATCCAGTGCTAGGCTTTCGTACCATACCCAACGTGGGACCAAATCTTCTTACACATACGTCTCTGTTTTCCAACTCTCTGAAGCACTTTTAAGAGTGCAATTGTGTTGCACTGCAAATCTAGCATGATTCACAACTTCGCTCTTTCTCAAGATATCAATGACGTCACTCAGTGGAACAACGTGACTCTGTGCAGCATGTGAACTCCTTCATTACGTTGGTTGTCAACACAAAAATACCACTCGGCGTTAGACACAAAAGATCGCTGTTCTTCACCGGAGTCTGAATATGCAAAATTTCTCATCCTACAGCATTTACTTCTTATATACAGATATCTTTCAGAGACGCTGAAACAAGTGTGGAAGCTTTTTTCGGTAACTGACCGAAGCAAATCACTACTCGTTCGTACCAGATGGACCAAAGTCGACTGGGGTTCGCTGTTCGTTGCGCTATGTGTCGAGAGAAATGTGAAGACGTTCACAGGAACGCCTCACACTGAGATATTGTCAGCTATAATTTCCAAATTGTGTAGCCCAGGAAGGAACTGGGTATGCGAGTGGCACATCCAAATCTTTATTGCAACATCTGGCCCAGCCTTTACAGAAATACCTGCTTTTCTCAATAATAATGACGATGTAGTTGCCAAATGTCAAGGTCTGATGGGACAGACACGTGACGACTCACACGTAATCAACTAAAACTACGACTATATGCTTTGTCTTTTTCATTCATTCGGTATTTGGAGCTGCCTCACGTATACACAGAGACACCTAGTGAGAATGGCAGGGAAACGGAGGCGCTTCGTGACCTCGCCGTTTCGGAAACTTACGCTCACTGACTCGGACATCGAGCGCGTTCGAGAGATTGCACATCAGCTGGTTACACATGGAATCGCAGAGTACGAGCGCCATGTCGTTGGTGACAGGGAAATTGACGATTTCCGATGGAAACTCGTGAAACAGAAAGACCAATTTTGTGTCTATACTGAACGGAAGGATGCCGAGTGCGACGCCATCCCCACTTTTGATATGGGCGGTCTGTCTTTAGGCGATGCCAACGGTTTCGACGCTAACACACTACCTACTGTTCTTTCCACAGGTACAGTACCCGGTAATTTGGACGACTATATGCTCGGTATCCTCAACCCCACGTTGGGGGACATGGCTATCAAGGCTTCGTATACAAAAGACCTTCAGAGCGGTGCTGTGCTCGCGACGCTTGTCGAACCCACAACAGGTGATCCGTTCCACTCGCTCGTACTGAAATGGACCGAAGTAGACGTCCCGCTGCGCCACACTAAACTCGTCCGGAACCGCGATTTTGTATACTTGGAAGCCACAGGCATTTCTTCCATGCAGAACGGCGAGCGGGTCGGATATTATCTCGCACATTCAATTCATTTCCCGCAAACTTGTGAATTGGAAGGCCGCATTCGAGGCAACTGGTCAAACTGTGGCATCTTCCGACAGATCCACGAAAACGCCGTGGAAGTCTACTCCGTTGGGATCACTGATCCTGGAGGTGAGATGTCGGGATCGACATGGATCACAGCCATCATGGACAATATACAGGCGCCGAGAAGATACGTGCACTGTGGACAGATGAAGAAACTCGCCTGGCTACTACACAAGCGCTACAGCTTTCCGTCGGAGGATAAAAAGCCATCGCCACCAGACATCACCACTTCATCCAGCGGATGCGAGCGTTGCGGAAAAGCCAATGGCAGTCGAAAAGTGCTCTTTGGTGCGGGCGGACGACGGAGGTACGTCTGCAAGATTTGCCGTCGAAACGTATGCGCAAGTTGCATCATGGAGCAGAAATTGAGTTTCCTGACAAGAGACGAACACGTAGTGCAACAGAATGCAGGTGTGTGCGCCGACTGCATACACGACGCCGCCCAGTTAAGCGCTGCGGACGTTATACGCGACCAAATCAACACAATCGATAGAAACAGGCGCTTGGTGTCTGATGCGAATTCGGAGAGATCCACGTCTAGTAGTATTTTCGAATAGGCTGGTGAAGTCTGATCAAGTCTTGACAGAAGCTTGATCGACCTATTCTTCCTATCAATTGAGTAAAAGCGCATGTCGCTAAAGCTAATTACAGTATAAGCTGGCTGAAGCCAGCACAAAGGTACTAGATTCTCCATTGTGCTCTGTGTCCATTCTCCATATAAATCGCATCCACTCACACTAAACGTTCAAAAGCTGCATGTTCTCCGTATCGAAGAAGATACATTGTCCGACTGTCGATGATATGGAGTTATTTACGACAAATCCCACAGGAATCAAATCAAGCTAGCTGAGATTTTGTCTTATACGAGGATTACTCACATATCAATCAGGATGGGATTCTTGGTTGTTTAGAATTCTGTAGTGGACCAGAATTATGTTGTACAGCTGTATATAGATACTTGGAATTCGCGTTCAGGTGCATGCTGTTTCAAAGCTAAACCACCATAAACAGTTAATGCCCACCCATAGTGAGCTTGCCCATGGTTCTTCAAGATCGGTAAGAAAGGGGCTAGCCAAAAGCAGAAGATTCACTTCAAGTTATCAGATTTTGCATCCCTTGTAATGCTGATCGTAAGCTTACTTTGTATTGACTTCGCAATATCGATTATTAGAAACTGAAGCTCCAAGTGCTAATCTCATGTGATTCTGTTGTCCCACTATGCCTGGTTCGTGCTGTGAAATAGCAGCAGAAAACGATCTCGAGTCTCTGCACACGATTTGCCCCTCTTTACACAGCAGACTCGCCAGAGTGAACTGATGTTTTGATGGGGAGATTCTTCCCGCGATATGGGAAGCAATATTGGTATTTAGGTCTCTGGATCTCTCACTAATGGAAGGACTGATCGATCAGACTAAAGAGTTTGTTGCAACTGGAGTTTTTCCGATGCACTTTACTCCCAATTCACACCCACAAACAGGTCCTTGAATGTATCTTCGCCTGGGATCTGCTTTCTTTCCGATAGAAATGTGTGAGCCTGCTAATCTTAGTCAGCTACTTGTAGCTCTCTCTTGCTCATCTTCCTCAATCTTTTGTCCCGCAAGCAACAAGAACCCATAATCCCATTTCATGCAGTCCAGTTTATATGACACAGATCCAAGCTTTATTATAAACTTAAAAACGCTAGTCAACTATTTCTTCGAGCGATATTGTATCTCTAACATGCTCAGACTCTTGTCTTGTCTGTTTATACTCTTCTTCCATTCACCAAAGATCCGCTCGGTCTTTGTTCTCGAAGATGGGTGAGCCAAATCGAGACGGTGTGTTCCTTCAACCGCAACGTTGCATACAACAATCATATCACATCAAATCACCGCTCAACTCACTCTTACTCATCTAACGACCAGCTGGAAGGAACCACAGTGGCGTCGCTCATTTTCTATTTACAGTAGCAAACGAACTCAGACAGACCCAGCAGCAACAGCAGCAAATGGGACGTAAAAGCCGCTTCGTGACGTCACCGTTCCCGAATCTGATCTTGTCCGAAGCCGAGGTGGGCCACATCCGTGAGATCGCGCACCAGCTCATTGGAAACTGTGTCACCGACTACGAAAACTATTTACATGATGGACGAAGAATCAACACGCAGCGATGGCAGTTTGTCAAGCAGAAGCACGACTTGCGTGCATTTTTAGAGATGCAGCAAGAGGAAGACAGTAAGGTGATTCCGATAATGGACTACTCGCGTTCCAATCGCGAGACACTTCACTCGACTACTCATACGAACGTAGATGTACCAGCAGTGCTGTGCACGGGGATAATAGTCGGGGATCTGGACGATTGTATGTTGGGCATTTTGAATCCGACCTTGAAAGACATGCACCTCCGTTCTTCGTATGTAGGTGATCTCCAAAGCGGTGCAGTACTAGCAACACTCATAGAACCAACGACTGTCGATCCATTCCATTCGCTCGTGTTGAAGTGGAAAGAGATTGACTTGCCGCTGCGGAAAACAAAGCTTGTCAAGAACCGCGATTTTGTGTATTTGGAAGCCACAGGCACCACAACGCTACAGACAGAAGAGCGTGTCGTTGCCTGGTGGGGAACTTCCAAAACTGCTCTGGATGCAGCTGAGCATCGCTCCAATGCTTTCAGTCACACGGTTCGTGCACTGCGGACAGATGCGCAAACTGACACGGAAACTGCAGAAAGCGATCGCTGCTGCTAATGAAAAGAAACATCCAATGTTTCCACTGTCGGAAAGTCCAATCGATGCGCGCTGTATCGCCTGTGAACGACAGACCCAGCGCTGGTTCTTCGTGTGTCGACGGAAATTCAGTCGCGAGTGCAGTATCTGCAACCACCTGGCGTGTCGAAGCTGCACGGTCAAGGTGAAAATGAGTTTTATGACGCGCGAGAACGAGTTAATGCGGAAGACGGTGGCGTTCTGCCGGAAATGCGTAAGCGAACCCGTCACAAGCAGCGCTGTGGATGCCGTACGCGGTCAACTTGTGAGCCATGAGGACACAACCTACACGAGTATGTATTCGGACGTAAGCTCCGAAATCTTTAGCAGCCGAACACTGCGATTAGCGTAGCTAGAAGAAAAAATGTCTAGTGGCATAGTTATCCGAATGAGAGGCATAAAGAGGAAAGTATGAGTGTACTATATTATGCTTTTGCAAGTGATATCGTGTCAATTTGCTACTGGCTATTGTACGCCCAAAGTGGTAAAACGCAAGTGAAAACAGCACAACAGTAGGAACGCAATAGCTTATGTATTTACATCTTCATCATGCACATTCCTGATTGCACTTCTGCGGTCGTAGGTATTTGAAGCCATGTTTATCGTTTTCGGAGATCTTGTTCCATAGACCCATCCATGTCAGAATATGGGTTGAACCCGGACGGGTTTCACAAAGTACAGTTATTACTGTGGAAACACGAACCTTGCTAGGTGCGGCTCTAATGTTGTTTACGTTTAATCCATATATTGCTAAATATGTAACATAGCAACACTCGCTAATTTTATGTCACTAACATGAAATATTCCTTAGATATAAATTTTGTAAAATTAGACTGTATTCGAACTAGACACTCGGACACCAATCGCTCATTTTCTGTAGGTAGCTTTATTAAATCCAGTAATTCAGTTTCCAAGTTCCCTCCAAAAGAGTTAACCTCTTTCGGTTTTTCTCTTTCCTCCTTGTATGCTTCCTCATACATGCATGTAATGCAAGTTAATAAGAGGGTGACTCTCTTTGCAAAATGCATAACCTTAACCATAGTATTTTGAGTGTGGTTTTGATCATTCAATTACCCAATCATATCAATTTAACAAGCAATCCGCGAGCCAACGGTGCCAGTTTTCAGTTGTTTTCCTAAACTCAAAAAATCCGCAACTGCCTTTTAGCACATAATATTTTGGCATAGGATAGTTTTTTATTTGTAATGATGAACAAAGCAAACAGCGTTCAAATCGAACTAGTGGTTGTCGAGTAATTAGCAGTCAAAGATGAGTATTCGCTTCCATTTTGGCATTGTTTTAGCTTGATGGTCATCGTTTTTATTTCTTTTGATTCATAATTCGTTTCATATATGTCATTTACCCTAACCATATTGAATAAAATGAGCTCTAATATTGTCAAGAGTGTTTGTCGTCCAAGTAATTTGGCGGCAATCTTCGAGTTATTGGTGCAATACTGTTGGTGTCTTAAGCCACTCTTCAGCACTTGAGTTCCATACTATGTGCTACAGAGTATATCATTGGACAAAAATGGTATTGTGGTATTTTTTATGTTCTGAACGACCTTGAGAATCGCAAAATCGATGACCATCTGACAGAAAATGCAAATTTTGTCGTACCAGTTCTCCTCTCTGGATGCTACGACTTGGATAATAATCACGGGAAACAAGTTTTCTTGGACGGATCTGTTTCGAACTGCCACACATTTTCGTAGAGCACGAATAGCGGATTTTTTGGATTTTGGCCAACCTAAGAATTAGGCTGTTTTTGGCTCCCTTGACTTGCGGATTGCTTGTTAATATGTTTGGTTAAATTGGTCTATATAGTAGCCAATCAAATAGGTTCGGTTATTCATAACTATACAGATCTAAAAAAGTTAAGTTCAATCCGGTTATGAAATAATACGGGTATGATATTTTTGAGCATACTAAATTGGCTTGTTCAACTTTAATAGCGATCACTTCAGTGCCACTTTGTCACAGTTGCCAAACTTGGTTGGTGAATAAAGACAGGATCCATAAAGCGAGGTTAATTACAACATCCAGGCACTGGATTACCAACCATCATATTTAATAGTAAGAGCCTATTTCAAAAACGATAACTTCAAGACTAGCGGTGCCGTTTTCTCATGCTGGCGAAGCAGTCGGCCATTTCCAGCGACATGCGAATTTCTCTTTGGTTCCATTGCAGACTGGATTTTTATTGTCATCCATCCCGCAATGAAATATTACGATTCTTTTTCTAGTGTGGCTCTTGGCTTAAGTTTATGGCCTAGAGAGGCATTCTATTGCCTAAAACCGTGTTGTCACTCTTAATATTGTCCATCTCAGCAGAAGTTTTATGGTGAAGTCATTCCCGCATTGCGATCGTGTATCCATGAAAGAACGCGAAAACGAAAGGCGATGGGCATCAATCGAAATGTCGTGTGGTCTCTCATACATGGGAATGTGACTTTGACGTCATGAAACTGCTCATCCTTTAATGTCTGCCTATATCCGTTCATCATGGTTGTCATCTATGCACACAGGACTCGATTCAACATGAAGACACAGCAGAGTTATGAAACGAAGACGCGCTTTCTTCGCACAAGATTTGTCGAATCGCGACGAGCTCTTGTAGTTTTACTCCATTACGTGTGAAGGGAGAATGTCGACGAGGTGGTTTAGATTCCCTCATCTAACATACTTTCTATTTTTTTCTTCGTTTCAACTTCTATTTCATACTGTAATGATATTCCCCTGATCCGCTGATGTCGCCAGGAGCTCCATGCAGCTCGATTCCCGCCTTTCGACCATGCGATGATAAGAGATAACTAAATTCACCAGTGTATGCACAACAGCTACGCAGTTTCGATAGATATCCTCCTGCACCATGAGTCGCAAGACCAAGTCCCCACAAAGCCCGTTTCCTGAAATCATACTCGCCGACGTCGACATCAAACAGATCAAGGCGCTTGTGGACCAGTTCCTCACCGCTGCATTGGACGATTACCAGCAGTACTTGGTCGATGACCTCCGCCAGGTAGACACAGAACGCTGGAAATTCTTCAAAGCACGGAATGGTCTCCGCACGTACGTCGAACGCAAGCCTGGCGGCTGGAGGAATCAATTGTCAAACGTCGATGGGTCAACTATTACTGCCACGACATCCGATTTGCCGCTGATTCTCGGCGCAGGTACACAGGTCGGGACACTGGATGATTGCATGCTTGGACTCGTCGTACCGACACGCAACGATATCCGCGTGCAGTACTCGTACACAGACAATGCCAGTTCCACGTGCATTCTTGCCTCGATTATTGAGCCGACCACGACAGATCCGTTCACTTCCTTGAATATCAAGTGGTCAGGGCTCGATTTCCCATTGCATCAGACGCAACTCGTCAAGAACCGTGACTTTGTGTACATGGAAGCGACGGGCATTGCGTGTTTGCAGTCGGGCGAGCGTGTCGCGTACAACATCCTGCATTCAATCAGTTTCCCACAAACATGCGCGTTGCCTGGCCGCGTTCGCGCGAATGTGTCAGTGTTTGGGCTCTTTCGTCAGGCGAGCGAGAACGTCATCGACGTCTACGGTACCTGCATCATCGACATGGGCGGTAAAGCGTCGCGCCACTTGTCGGTTGCGATTACTGCAGACGTCATCTTCGCCAATACAAAGTACGTATACTGTGCACGCATGAAGAAGCTGGCATGGGCAGTACACCAGAGTCATCAACGGCGGTCCACACAGACGCAGCGACTGACTAGTGGGAATAAAGCTTGCGTCATGTGCGAAAAAGACCCGTCACGTGGTTTGTATGTGGCTTTGAAACGCTACAAGTGCTCGATTTGCATGGGGTTTCTATGTATGGGCTGCAGGATCAAACACAAATTGTACTTCATCACGTCCGACGACAAGTTAGTCCGCAAGAACCTCGCATTCTGCGTGCGATGCATCCAAAAGGCAGTCTGTACCAGTGCATGGGAGGCTGCGCGGAATCATTTGGGTCCCCATGCTTTCCGGTTGGACTGTACACTATCGTCGCAGAGCTCTTCGCCCACGTCGACGATTACAGACATAACGCAATTATCGTACGATGAGATGCAGCGCTCTCGTCAGATATCTCGAGTCTTCCATGGACCGTAGTGTATGTCGTTATTTGCTTTTCTTGTACAATGATGATGATACTACCTATCGACCCATCAACGCAATGGATACCGTTGCTTGGAATTTTGTCTATCTTATGGGTAATGCGAGTCCATCGCTGTTCGGTTTTGGTTCTTTCCATGAAACACCATGAAGGTGTAAGTCTCCACTAAACAACATGTAGCTAGACAGTTGGGGGAATAATGCGCGAATCCAATAAGTTCGGAAGCAATAGGTACAACCCAGATGCCCTAGTAATGAAGAGAAAGTATTTCATAGAGCATATTACTGGTGCGATGAAAGGGAGATGGTAAGCAAATGCTTCCGGAATATTTTCCAGCACATGCTCCCCTCAGTTAGTGCAATACGTAACTGGGCCGATGACATCAGTCCATCTCCCTGTACTTTGATGATCCAAGATGGAGAATATCAGACGCTAATATTTATCATACCCGGGATGACCAGTATATTCGTGTCACTCGAAACGAAAAAGCCACACAAAGCTGATAGACATGAAAGGATTTTTTCTGTCAGCAAGACTGGACGTGATAATAATTAGGAACAGTTTCCATATCCAATTCGGGACGGACAACACCCATTCGCATCTGTTCTTGGCGATGCATCAATGACTGACGTTTACTAAGAGATGAATCAGGCAGCATTGCGGCTGATGTTAGCACAGGACATAGATGCGGACCTTCAAGCATGTAGCAACATACATAATGCTTTATAAAAAAAAGCGCTGTGAGCACGACTCTGCTGAGCACTTATATAAAGCAGTCACCGCTTTTGATCTCATGAAGATAGTGCAAATAATCGCATTGTATTAGATGAGTTTCCTCTCAGTTCGTTTAATAGCAAGAAAGAAGTCTCATACATTATTTACATTGAATTTAAACGCATCAAAAATATACAAACGGAACTATGCAGAAAGAGGCGTGGCCGGCTCGATACGAACCATTAACGCACCTTTCACTGGTAATGTGATCGCTTGGTCGTATGTGACCGTCTGGCCAGGCACGAGCGCGAGGTGGAACTTGGAGAGCACTCGTACCAATACAGTCTTCATCTCCATCAACGCCATGTTCATCCCCAGGCAAATTCGAGGACCACCATGGAAGGAATTGAACTTATATTGTGAAATCGTATTCAATAGCTTCCCAGTATCAGGGTCAAGCCACCGTTCGGGTTTGTATTCGTTGCAATCTGGACCCCAAACGGACGGTGTGCGAGCCATACTGTACAAGCAAATGCCTGCGAACGTTCCTTTAGGGAAGAATGTGCCGTCTGACAACACCACATCTTCAAATGCTTGACGCATGTTGAACGCCACGACAGGATATAATCGCAACGTTTCCTTCAGCGCCGCTTCCAGATAATGCAATTTCTGCAGCTGGTCCATCGAAAACTCCACTGGTTTTCCCATAGCTACTTCTGGCAGCACCTCAGCGATTTCTCGCCGAATCTTCATCTCCACTTCCGGGTGCTGACTCAAGCAGTATGTGAACCACGTCATCGTCTGTGCCGTCGAGTCTCGTCCTGCGACGATCAGACCCGCGACGACATCGCGCAGTAGCGTTGGATTAAGAAATTCTTTGGTGTGTTCGCTATCCAGGAAGAGTGAGACAATGTCTTTGCCTTGTGCTTTCCCACCATTTTGGGCGCGCCGCTCGACGGTTGTCGCGATGACTTCCATCGCCGTTTGATGCACAAGTTTCATGCTACGCTTTAATGTCGCTTCGCTGCCGATATTGAGCCACCGCATGGTCTTCCAAAGCCATGTCGGGCAGAGGAAGCGGTTGTACACCGCGCGAGGTACTTCGTCAAATGCCACTTCAAATGGATGCGGCTCCGGTGCGCCAAGGCTACCAAGATTCATCCCATAACCGATTTCAGCAAACACCTCCATCGTGAACTGGTTGAAGACGCGACACATATCGATCGTCTCTCGGTGGGCCATCGCATCGGTCAGCACTTTTTCCAACGTGATAATGTTTTTCAGAATCGATTCCGACATGTAACTTTGCAACGCGCGGTGCGAGAACAAGTTCGCGGTCGTTTTGCGTTGCAACCGCCACCGATCACCATCCTCAGTCGCCATTACCTGGCCAAGCCAATCGAAGAGGTACTCGCGCTGGTATGTGCCTTTGCCAAAGATTTCGAAATGGGTCTTCTCCACTTCTTCCAATAGTTCAGGCGAGTTGAGCATGATCGTATCTGGTCGTCCAGGCGCACTCAGCACCCACGGTTTACCATCAAACTCTTGAAATTGATCCAGGACCCAGTCGTGAAAGCGATTGGCGTGCTTGACAAAGTCCAGCGAGTTCTTCAGCAGGGGCAGCGTCGTGGATGGACGTGGGAGCGGTTCATTCTTGGCGTTCGTAGGGATTTTCTTCGTGTTGGAGGCCGTGAACCATAGTAATAATCCACCAACAAGCAGCAGTGACCCGGACGCGATGATCAATTCCGAGGGCACGGCATCTTGAAGCGCGCGAAGATCCGAGAGGTACGTAAGCATCTTTGGTCACCTAAGGAGACCTCAATGAGAGGAGGAAAGACGACTCGGTGTAATCCTTGCCTGGCGGATTGCGAAGTGAAAGTGTGCGAGTGTGCTAGTCTTTCTTGTGATCAATACGATCCCACTGTACCTCTGAAGGAGAAAGAGATGCATCGACGCATGGGAGATGAGTTGCGGATACGCATTTGGTTCAACAACTAGTCCATTGAGGTCTGAAAATCACTTTTCAGCCAATCAGAGAACGCTTCTGGTTGGAGAAAAGGCGTTTTGATCGCTCATGTCGCTGATCTTTCAATCCAAAGATTTCTCTTCCAGGACAATTTCGTTGGGTCCAATGAAAAGCAGCAGACAAGAACGTTTTATCTTATCGTCGGGTCGTCAATGGCGACCAATTGTTTCCACTCGACAGGTCCCTCTTCGCGCCTTATCTGGTGGAAAAAAAACAATCATGATGTTCCCATTGCCTCTCTTCCTTTCCTCTACCTCCAAAATGTGACACACTACATGGCTGACCAAGCTGGGAAGGATGGATTATGGCATCAGGAGCAAGATCCATTGCGATTCCCTTCCTCCCTCCCTTGTACACAGTTTGGAGGTTTGCAAGCCAATGTCTTTGCTATGTTCTTGTCTGATGTTAAAATCAATACCTATCTTAACCAAAATATTATCAATTATTAAAAATAATTTACAAAAGAAATATTGACTTACTTTATACAAGTTATTCGTATATCGATTTTTAAAATCGAAGAGAAAAAGAAGGCAAATCGAAATAAGGGCAATTGAATTCTGCTGGTCTCGTCCCCAGATACAACTCACCCATTGGTCTCCGATAAATTTTGGAATGATTGCCCTTGAAGTATTCACACATCATGTGTATCATTCGCTCTTTTTCGAGTGAGAGCACAGGATATCCACAACATCCATGATGACCCTTATGAGGAATATCGGCCGCTCGGAATCACACTGGCTGTGGACAAACACACACTTGACCTGTTTGCATCGTGTGTTTATGTGTGTAAAAGGAGGGAGTATGGAAATATATCTACGTTTACCAATGGTCCCATGCAGTGCTTTTTCCAATGGGTTAGTGAATGAATTATACTCTTATAACATGCACATCAAGACCAAACGAATCTGCGTATCCAGTTACATACAATAGACGTCTTTTATTTAGATGTTGACCACTATAGCGCCGACACCTTATACAAAACCACCAAACATTTTCTTTTGGATACTTCGAAGTGCGTAGGCTACTTCTGGAGCAGTTGGACGCTGGGACGGGTGTTGGGCCAAACATCGATCAGCAATCTCAAGCACTGCATGTGGAGAAGACGCTCGGAAGCTTGGACGCAGCGTCCCTGCTGCTACCATCTGCAGAATCGCTACGTCTGCTAGTGGATTTCCCGTCGCACCGCAGGCGTCTCCATAAGGCACTTCATGTGTGTCTAATTCCGACAGCACCACACCGAACGAGTAAATATCAGCTGCTTGGTCGTAATCGCTGCTTCCTGAAATGACTTCCGGCGCCAACCATCGACTCGTACCAACACCTGACGTCATCGTATTGTCCTGTGATCGGAACCGCGAGACGCCAAAATCGGTCAACTTGGCACCCATCTCATTCGTGAGCAACACGTTTCGTGATTTTAGATCACGATGCACCAGTGGAGGCTGGAATGAATGGACATAGACGAGGGCTTCGACGATATCGACGGCGATCTGCAGCTTCTCTGCATTCCACTCACGGTTTGTCTTGCGCTGGATGAGGTATTCACGTAAATCACCGTTCTCCATGTACTCAAAAAGCGCCTGGAGATCGGCGTGCACGCTCCATGCTACCCCAATGAAGTGAACGATGTTTGGGTGATCAAGTTTCGAGACCAACTTGATCTCGTCAATAAAATCTTGGGTGCGTTGTCGCGTGGCGTGGTCGCGTTGGATACGCTTCGAGGCCAGCAGCTGTGTATTTCGGTATTTGACGAGCCAGATCACTCCGTATGCGCCATTACCGATTTTCTTGAGGTCCTGGATGTCTTCTACACGTACTTGCAATTGTAGCAGTTCTGTGTCGCTCCACAGGGATCCAGTGGCATCTGATGGATCTGTGATACTTCCATTTGTGGCCCCCGTGAAGCCGGTGTAAACTGGCGTAACTCCACCTGTGTTGGTGGCAGTCAATTTGTCTTGATGACGCTTCCGACGATAACAGAGGCAGGCAATGACAATACCCAGTACTAACACGACAACGCCAACAACGATGCCGATGATGACGCCCGTGTTGCTTGATCCGCCAGATGATGTCGATGCATTGGAGCCTGCAGAATCATCGCTGCTCTCGGTAGCGGCATCCGTGACGCAGACTGTAAGGCTGTGCACTGTAGTTTGCTGTGATGCATCGCACGGCAGATCGGCGGAAAACGAAGACGCTTTGAGGTCCAACGTCGTCAAATTTTTCAAAAACGCCACTTGACTGGATGTAAATTCTGCTGTCGTGAACGAATTTTGGTCCAAGTACCTACGGAACGACAAAATAAAAGGAGTTAGTGATCAAGATAACGCTGAATGATAGTATTAACAGTTGGAGTAGGAGATGCTGACGCACAGATTTTGCAGAGACTTGTGTTCGAAGATGACCGCCGGAATTTCAGTAAGGTAGTTACCAGCAAGATCTCTATAAATCAAAAAGAGCACATAGCGCGTCAGTGCGGGATATAGAAATAACTTCCAACAGATTATTAAGGTCGCGGATCCATACAGCGAAATCAGATTGGGGAACAAGGCTTCAAAACTGGTCAGCTCATTGTAGGCAAGCCCTCTATCCAACAGAAATACAAAATATCCAGATCCACGTGTTATCAGCAATTGGTTTCCAAGCTTTTAATGCATTCTGGTTTGCTGACTTACAAGTACGTGACCGTTTCGATAGTATCTGTGGAGGCCACCTCAGAGACATAATTGTAATTAAGCAATCTGTACAAGAAAACCCATTAGCGAATGGCGCAAGAACGGAGAAATAGCACACAAATCGTACGTACAATTCTTGCAAATACGCCAGCGAACCCAGCTCCACAGGGAAAGAGGAGAGTAGCGTATTCCCCAGGCTAAGACTTACCACGTATGGTGGTAGTAGTGTGGGCAGATCTGCGATGCGTGTCTCCAGATTTAGACTAATGAACTCTACTTTATTCAGCTCTGTCACACTGGTGAGCATATCAGATGCGAGATCCACATCCACGACCTTGCTCTTCACCACGTAATCCCAGTCGGTACCGCCTGCTAGGATGCTACATTCATTTTGCAAACAAAACGACAACATCATTCATTATACAAAAAGCAAGCAGATAAAGAGATGATAATATGCTTACAAGGTGGTGGTGTTCGCGGGTAACGTGATAGGATCGATACTTGTGAGCAGATTGTTGTTGGCGAACGGGTACGTATCGGTTTTGTCGTCCATCTGTTTGACAAGACTGTCGAAATCGGCGTTTTGACTCCTTTCATAGAGCTCCTGTTCGCTCTGGTAAGCACCGAATGGGATGAGGAACGTCACCGAGTAGTCGCCGACGCTCTGGCGGTCGATGTTGAAGCACGCGTAGCTGCAGACGTCGTCGCCGTCGTCCACACAGATGCTGCACTCGTCGCTCGTGACTGACGCGTTGTAGGTAAGGCAGGGCTGCGTAGAATCACAGACATCGCCGCAGCTGGACGAGAGCGTCTGTGGCGTGGCTACACAGGTGTCTGCGGCCACGTAGGAGATACCCAAAATCCCAGCCGTCGCCAAGAGGAGAGACAGCGAAGCACGTTTCATCATATCGCCAACAACAGCGCTTTGTAAAATGAAAGAAGTGATACAAAGGTATGCAGACTCGCTAATTTCTTTGCACTTATTACAACGATACACAAGACCTTGTGGGTTGTGCCTGACCAATTAGCCATTGGGTGCTGTCATCACCGCTTGTAATCGAAGTGTTGCACCTACCAAGTAGTCAACTTCCCACAGGTGGGTTTTGTCTTGGTCAATAGAGGTTACGCATACGAAAAGCTACGATTGTGTCTCTTTTCTTGTCAGAAGTAACTCAAGCGCTTTTACTAAATTTTTGAAGTACAAAAATCTGTTATAGTTGCCATATATTATCATTTAAAAAAGGTATTTATTTATAAGAGGTAATATTGTATTGATTATTAATTAACTTTCAATAACTTTTAAAAGGTATTTTTTCATACAGGAATGCACTGTCCATGCACTACCGCTGTTTGCACTGGTACCAATTGTCCTTAGTCCCAGCTGCTTGTGTCTTATGTAGCTCTTGATCGAAGGCACCATGGCAATTTTCTCAGAAGCGATGCTGCACACGATTATCGTGCAACGATCAAGAACGAAAGTAACGAACAACATACAAAGAACTGATTTTGATTCGCTTGCTACTATTTCGGATATATAAAAAACACCCAGTTGGATAACTACTCGATTTGCAAATGGTAATGCGGCCACACACACGCATTTGCTTCCTTTCACCTTCGCTTCTTATGCTGTGTATCGACTTTCAGAACTCGTAGAGGAGTAGGCGCTATTCTCGATGAATTGAGCATCTAAGTGGTCGCGCGCAGCTATCACAGCGCTACCACTCGTGGCCTCAGCGATGCACTTGCTACAAAGTGTGATTTCCTTCACGACAACCTGATTCGCGACTGAGACAAAACACAGTCGTTTTTTGATTTTACATCCGAAACAAACAATCCCGTGGCAGATTCGACACTGACGTAGCGATAGCGCTGCGTAAATTCCGCGCAGTGGTTCTTTCGCACACGTCACACATAGGCTGCTACTGGTTTCTGATGATGAATTAGATCGCCATTGAGGTAGTCGGCCTAGCCGTCGACTGTTCTTGACCGCTGTCGCGAGCTTTTTCATTTGGCCGCAGTAGGTGAACTTGGTGCTGCCAAAGATCACTTCGACCGCAACGGCGATGGAGACAGACTTGGGGACACCACCAGCCATGTCGACAACACACGGCCCAAATACCTCAATCGCGTGGCTATGCGCCTGTCGAAAGAGCCCACAGACCGAGACGTTTGCACGCACACGTGATGGCAAGCGGTGGGTCTGTGGGAAGTTGATCGAGTGCATGAGATGGTACCCGACGCGCTCACCATTGCGCATCAGCACGACGCCTGTGCCTTCAAGGAAGACAAAGTCACGGTTTCGGACGAGGTGAGTCTGGTTCCACGGAAAATCCACTTGCGCCCATTTGACCGCCAGCGATGTGAACGGATCGTCTACTTTTGGTTCTATGACGGGTGCCAAGACTGACACAGTGCGGTTGTCATCAATATATACGCTGTTGATGCGCATATCCTGGATCGAGGCTGCCATATTCCCATACAAGAGGTCATCCAATCGACCTACGGAGCTACCGGCGCTGAGAATGAGCGGCAGATCCGAGTAGGTCAACTGCATGGTCGATTCGACAGTTGGACGCACTGCGTCTCGTCTTGGTCGCCGGAAAGTTGGATATCGCTGCTTCTTCTCGACATAGGTTTTCAAGTCATCTCTCTGTTTGAAAAACTTCCACCGTTGGCCGTCAATCTGCCGGTCGCTGGCCAAGTATTGCTCATAATCATCGACGACATCCGCCACAAAATCGTTCGCGAGTCGCTGGAGTTGCATTCGATCGGCCTCTGTGAGCATTAACGGTGCAAATGGACTTGAAGGGAATTTGTTCTTCATGGCGTCTGATCCTGTGTGCGCAATAGAGCGTAAATCGACAAGTACGGGTGATTATATGTGCATACCAGTGCATTTGTGTCTTACTAGATGCTTATTGAAATACGAAAACGCTGATCAGGCGGAAATAATTTGTGCCGTTCTCGATATGCCAACTGACCAGATCGAAGACACCGCTGATGACACCAGATCTGTAACGGCAAGATAGAGCGGACATCCCTTCAGCGTGTGGTGTACCACTGATGGTGGCTGGCACCATGTTTCATTCCTCCAGTCTATTGTAAGCTCAACCCTCGTGGTGATTTTCTTTTTGTCTGTCAACTAGTCTAATAGTTGAAGCTTCCATGGAGCCAACTGATGTGCCATCTTCTGTAAACCCCCACGACCCATCTACCAACCTTTCCTAACTGAAGGGAGAGAGAGAGCCATGGTGCACTTGTGTACGTTACCGACCAGCTTTGCAGCTTACAGGGTGTATTTGTATTTTCTTCGTAGATGGAGGATCGTTCTTTCTTTCGTTGGCGATCAGGGGGCTACATCACCTGGCGATTCCTTGCCTCCGCAACCGCATGTTCAATCGACTAGCGAAATTATCTGTACTATATGAAGTAGTTTCTACTGGATTTAGCAACGAGCACTCCACTTGGCATAAAAGAGTAGATTCTGAGGGTGCTTCCGCTATTTCATTTTCTGCAGAGCGACAAATAGTTATGACGATATTGTTGCGTGGAGATTCTAAGGTAGGTGGGCAATTACTGATTATCCATTTGTAAACAACTATGTATTCTTATTGCTAAACATTCCTACTACCAATTGAACTTGATGGCCCAGAGGTCTATCTTCTTTTTGAACCGTTAATAGTGTTCTGATCAAATGTGCGTTTCTGGAACCTATCTTCTCACAATATGCTTGCAACTCTCGTTCGCGACGATCATTTTCTATGTAGAGATATGTATCAGATACAGATAGGGATGCGAGAAGTATTTAACGCGTTAAATACTTTTTTTGTTAAAAATAGTTAATAACTGTTTTTAACAAGCAATCCGCGAGCCAACGGTGCCAGTTTTCAGTTGTTTTCCTAAACTCAAAAAATCCGCAACTGCCTTTTAGCACATAATATTTTGGCATAGGATAGTTTTTTATTTGTAATGATGAACAAAGCAAACAGCGTTCAAATCGAACTAGTGGTTGTCGAGTAATTAGCAGTCAAAGATGAGTATTCGCTTCCATTTTGGCATTGTTTTAGCTTGATGGTCATCGTTTTTATTTCTTTTGATTCATAATTCGTTTCATATATGTCATTTACCCTAACCATATTGAATAAAATGAGCTCTAATATTGTCAAGAGTGTTTGTCGTCCAAGTAATTTGGCGGCAATCTTCGAGTTATTGGTGCAATACTGTTGGTGTCTTAAGCCACTCTTCAGCACTTGAGTTCCATACTATGTGCTACAGAGTATATCATTGGACAAAAATGGTATTGTGGTATTTTTTATGTTCTGAACGACCTTGAGAATCGCAAAATCGATGACCATCTGACAGAAAATGCAAATTTTGTCGTACCAGTTCTCCTCTCTGGATGCTACGACTTGGATAATAATCACGGGAAACAAGTTTTCTTGGACGGATCTGTTTCGAACTGCCACACATTTTCGTAGAGCACGAATAGCGGATTTTTTGGATTTTGGCCAACCTAAGAATTAGGCTGTTTTTGGCTCCCTTGACTTGCGGATTGCTTGTTAAAAGTATTTAAACGTAAAAAAAAGCCCCATATGAAATATTTCCTTATTTCTCACACTTGGCCCAACAGAAGCAGTTTTGTTTAGGAGASTGTTGGTAAATTTCGTGCTGATTTCATTACTGAATTTTAAAAGTTATTAACAGTTAAATACTTTGTGAAAAATTTGCACGAAACTGTTATTAACCAATTTCACAGTATTTAACTTGTGAAATTGCAACCCTAGATACAGATATCATCAAGATTATAAGCAATAGACACCTCTTTTGGCTCAGACGAAACCCATATAGCAAGGAAATAGCAGTCAACAACTTGCATTCATGTCCACACTCCAATACGACAAAGCCGCATGGCACGCAATGATTTCGCTTCTCCTTCGAAAAGACACGAACAAAGTCACAATGCATGCCATCCTCACTTAAGTGGAATCGACAGGATGAACAAATTTAAGATTCAAGAAATGGCTGTAGCTTATGAGCAGGCTTCTATAATCGATACTGTTGCATCTGGATCGTGTGAATGTGTGGGCTAAATATTTACCGTTTTCTTTGAAACAGAGCTCGTTTGGTCATCAGTTTTTACGGTGTCCTGGTGTTTTTTTTTCTTTTTCCAAAATACGACGTCGTAGATGTCTATTTTCAAATCTGATGATTTACTGGAAACTTGTAATTCGGGACACACTCATATTGATCTCGAGTATACATATCCATGTGATTATGGGGTCGTTTGCGTGACAACCATCATTCTGTTTGCCTCCCGCGTTTAACAAACATAATGACCTAACCGCGCTTGTGGCACGCGTTATTTAACGTTTGATTGAATGTTGGCTCATTGGTTTTGTGTGAGTGTGCTGCGTTTGTTTGAGGTTAGTACGGAACTTCCCTGGCCAAGAGCTCAAGTGGAAACAAAGAAGAAGAAGAATCAGAGATCGATGCAGCTTCTCCGGAATCTCCAAAACACCACGTTGCGTCTCTCACAACGCGCGGTGGCAAGTCATACAGCCACCGCTGCTTCCGCATCAGGTGCTCAATCTGCGCGCCGCTCGTTCGCCACTGACAAACGCTACACGCCAGTGAATGAAGTACCAGAGAATATACTGGCGAATGTCAACTCGGACGAGATTTTTTCACCGGGTTTCGCCGTGCGTGGTGAAGCGAAACGCGAGGGGAAACCTGCGTATTTGGATTTCCAGGCTACGACGCCAATGGATCCTCGCGTTCTGGACGCCATGCTTCCACATTTGACCTATGCCTTTGGCAACCCTCACTCGACGACGCACGAATACGGTTGGGATGCCGTTGCTGCTGTGGAACAGGCCCGTGAAAGCGTTGCAAAGCTTATCGGTGCCAATGGCAAGGAGATCATCTTCACATCGGGTGCTACTGAGTCAAACAATGCGATCTTGAAAGGCGTGGCGCATTTCACCAAGGTCAAGAAGAAGCACATTATCACGACACAGATCGAACACAAATGTGTCTTGGACTCGTGCCGTGTGTTGGAATCGGAAGGATTTGAGGTCACGTATCTTCCTGTGAAGCAAAATGGACTGATTGACTTGGAAGAATTGAAAGCTTCTATCAGACCGGACACAGCGCTAGTGTCGATCATTGCTGTGCATAACGAGATTGGTGTCGTGCAACCGCTAAAGGAAATCGGCAAAATCTGTCGCGAGAAGAAAGTGTTTTTCCATACGGATGCCGCGCAAATGCTAGGAAAGTTGCCGATCGATGTCAACGAGATGAACATTGATGTCATGTCGCTCTCTGGGCACAAGATCTACGGTCCCAAGGGTGTAGGCGCCATGTACGTGCGTCGTCGTCCTCGTGTGCGTCTGGAACCGATTATCTCGGGTGGTGGCCAAGAACGTGGGCTGCGAAGTGGTACGTTGGCGCATCCACTCTGCGTCGGGTTCGGCAAGGCATGTGAAGTGGCGGCATTAGAAATGGAGAATGATCACAAATGGGTGAGCTACCTCTCGCAGAAACTATACGATGGCATTACATCGCAGATTGACCATGTTGTCTTGAATGGTGATCTGACCCAACGATACCCAGGAAACATCAATTTGTCGTTTGCGTACGTGGAAGGCGAGAGTTTGCTGATGGCGCTGAAGAACATTGCTGTTTCATCTGGAAGTGCTTGCACGAGTGCATCGTTAGAACCATCATATGTGCTGCGCGCCATTGGTGTCGGGGAAGACCTCGCACACACGTCTATACGATTTGGCATTGGCCGATTCACGACCGAAGAAGAAATTGACTTTGCGATTGAGATGTGTGTGAAGCACGTCACGCGTCTGCGGGAGATGAGTCCGCTGTGGGAAATGGTACAGGAAGGTATTGATCCCAACACGATTCAGTGGACCCAAGATGCTGCTCATGCGCATTAAATACTCGGAAACAGTATCAAAGCGAATGGGAGACGGGAATATGAGCGTGGTTGTGATGCTGCATAGTGTTTTTGCTGTTTGCATACGTGGTAACTAGCTGCATTCTCGATCTCAAGACAGAAAATATATACATTTCGACCTCGATCGCTGTTGACACGTTTAATAAGTTTGTTGATCCACATGATGGTGATGCTGCTCATCAAAACTTGATGATGTCGCTTACCACAGCAATAAATTACCTCTGACAATTGATGTTCATTGAGGACCTACAGTTGATCTTGAAAGGACGTGAAACAGATGGACAATCTTCCTTTAATGCAAATTGTTTACCAACGAACTGAAGAAGATGGCGAGCATCGCCTTGGACGTCAATAGTAATGATCAGATGGATGGGGCCGCAGATGTAAGTAATAAACGAGATGGAGCACGAAGGGGATCAACTCTCTCGATCACCTCGACGGGCTCCCATGCCACAGACACTGGGATGAACGGTTTTTCAACACCTAGTGACGAGTCCATTAAACAGACAGAGCATGAGTTTGTCCTAGCAGAACGGTTTGTATCTGCCGTGCTGTCTCGTATTGAGAAAGATCCAACATCGCTTTCTCCACACATGTGGGCTTTTCAGCAGCAAGAGAATCGGCTGTGGGCACTAAAGCAGCAGGCGACTGTAGGATCCTGTGAAGGTTCGCGAGGCTCAAAGGAATACAATATTGTGATGAGCGAGCAATCGCAGGGAATACTCGCGCAGTGGTTTCCTGTATGCTGTCGAATGGTTGGCGACAGCAAAATGTAAGTGTCTTGGTGACAAATGAAGAGATATTTCTGTACCATCACTGTAGTTATTCATTCGATTGTTGATATCATGTAGAAAACTCTGGCAAAACCTCGGCGATATGAGTAAAATCGACGCAAAGTTGGAGTATGTTGCGCTGGTGACAGCGATTGTTCCTGAGTGGAGGAATCCGCTTGGCTCCGATTCGGCTCTGCTGGTAATTGTGACTGTGTTGCTGTGTAGAACAATTGGTATTCACTGTTTTACTTCTCTTCCCTTCTAGCGAACGTGGACTCCAGATGATGATAGTTCACAATGCGGTATTTGTCAAGAAACTTTTACGTTTTTGAATCGCCGCCATCATGTATGTCATTGAACTTTCCCCATCCGCTCTCTCTACGTCATCGTATAGAGATTTTCTTAGATTGGGCTTTAATGACCTCTTTCAAATAGTGCCGCCGTTGTCTGAACTTGGTCTGCGCAGTGTGTTCGGCTCATTCTCTTCCATTACGCGTCTTCACTTCAACGACAACTCCGAAGAGACAACGCATTTGCATCACATGTTATCGAGATATCCTGGCGAATCCACCGCCTTCTGCTTCAGCCTCAGCCGAAGAAGTGCAGCATGCAGAGCCAACTGAAGCCTCAACAAACAATATCGATCATCCACCGGAACCGCAGTCGTATGTATTAATCAAGACCGAGCGATCGCCGTCGCTAAATACCTCGTTGACCATCCACATGGGCATGCTCGACTTCTTCCACGGCTCGGGTTTCCGCAAAAACTGGCATCGGTACTTCTTCGTGCTTCTGATCCGCAAAGGGTCATTGGGGATGTTTCTCAGCTCCACGGATCATGTTGAGAGGAAAAAACGCCCCACAGCAGTGTATAAGCTCAGCGGCTATACCATCCGTGTGAAAAGCCAAAAGCGACGTCCCCATCAATTCCTGCTCTCGCATGCCACGAAGAAGGTACTCCATTTCGCTGCGTCTTCCATTGAAGAAATGAATTTGTGGATCAGCAATATGATGAAGGCCATCGATGTCGCCGATGCGATGGAAACAGTCTCTCCACTGAACGCTGAGAACAGTAGCAATGGAAAACATGGTAGCTTTAAGAATGGACGCGAATCAATGACAGCGTCTTCTTCAGACTTTGGAACTTCAGAAAATGATTTTACGCAGGACCAATTTGAAGACTAAGACAAATGCCCACGTGACGAAGTTGAAGATCAATCAATAAGCTTCTTGTTGCTCGTAGTATATTCATAATAATAGAGAGCATTCCATCTTCATGAGGAGGGAATTGCTACTACTAGTACCATTTCATTTTCATCTTCTCTACTTCTACAAAACTCGCTAGTGTGTGTTTGACATGGACCACAAACTAATAAATTTGCTCTTCTCTCTTTTCTTGTACAATTGTTTCCGGCTTCTCTTTCCTTTATAATAATACACTTAAAAAAAGGCGGCGTAAATATGGTGCTGCTGTCGAGCGGAAGAGGGAGAAGGGCCTTACTTATTCGGAGACGTACATACACCGGTTGAAAGGGGCATTGACAACACACGAGAAAAACTCGACTGTCTGGTTGCCCGATGTCACCAAGACTCTACCCGATGGAGTCTTGCCATGTTCGTAGAGGGACAATCCCAATGGAGTAGGCACAGTGGGAACAGTCGTCATTTCTGGGTTCACGCTGTAGTCATCCAAATCATCCATATCGTCACCATAGTATCCATCTTGTGACGAGGAGGCAGTGGAAGAGCCCGAGTGGTAATAATCGTTCTGGTAATACGGACTATTGGAGGATTGGTTATTGAACTGGTACTGTTGATGATGGTAGGAAGAATGGTTCTTCATTGGAGGCGAGTACACATGTCGTTGGTGGCGCTGGTCTTCCTGGCCGTAGACACTGCCGTGTCCATACTTGCTAGTAGGCGAGTAGCCTCCCCCCGTTTGGCGGGGGCTGGTCTGATATGAGTAATTGCTTCGTGTATACCGAGGACTGGCGTACATATTGATCGTGAGGATGCAGTTGCTTTGGAGCTTTTTCTGGAATGGAAGCGAACAAGAGAGAGAGAGAGAAGGAACGCCATCTCACTCAAAAACACTGATCAGAAAAGCAACCGAAAGTTACATGGAAAGCTTACCATCCGCAACCCAAAAATACATCCATACCCTAGTCGCCTATGGGACTGTAGAAAATAGACGTACCAAATGAAAATGAGTTCAGCCGGGTGGGAAGTTATTTATTGTTCCTGATTCTTTTCGTGGGTGTGACACGGTAAGGTTTTCATTGATTTTAGAAGGGATTAGGGGGTCTATAAGATGCGAGAAGTGTGCAGTCACTAACATCTGTCTGAAAAAGAAGCAGGCCCAAATCAACACATGGAATCAATTGGCCTAACCTCGGCCACAAAAATTACTGCGAGAGGGAGTCGGCCAACAGTAAAACTACCGATGTGGTTGTGACAGAGACAGCACGTGGAGCCAGAGCGCCGTAGATTTTTGTGGTTTTTTGATGTCGTCATGTTGCGGATCGGTGTGTTATCGAAAGTCGGAAAAAACCATCGAGCATATTCCAGCCCTGCAAGTCGATGCCAAATTTCATAGGCAACTGCATAATAGTGGATTTTTAGTTCCTGTTGCATGAAGAATATGTGAAACTGTGGCAAAGAAAAAACCAAACAAGATAGCTAGAAATGTCTTGATACGTTAAGTGTACGATAGCCCCATAGAACGAACCGGTATTATACATGAATAGCATCTTCCCAGGTTTCAGAGTATACACTTGCTTAGACAATGCAGGGAACACATGATAAGAATAATCCCTTTCTTACATTTTTTCCATCGTTTCTGTTCCCTCCGATCTTGATGAGCAAGACAGAGAACGTAGTCATGAGGCCAGAAGCAGACAGCCTCCAGATACATGTCATTGCGTAATAAGACGGAGGTTACATCGTATCACAATATATTTCAAAAAAAACGACCAAGAACCAAAACGCGGTGAAGAAATTCAAATCTCGTTAGTCTTAGCCTATCAGCGGGATTGACACTTTGACGGCGCTTTTTCTCAAAGACGGTCATTGATATGCTAAAACTTCAATATCGTACACAATGTCTCATGCTTGACAACCTCTGATGCATACTTCTACCGCAAAATAACCGTTTTCAACAACAATTTAGTGGGTAAACTCGATCGAAAAAACGTGTGTCATAAAAAAGAGCGAGAGGGGGGAGAGAGAGAGAGAGATGAACAAAGCCGGGGCAGACGCATCACACACTCGCAGAGGCTTCGGGGTGACATGTTTACTAACAAAGGGAAAGGGGAAATATATTTATTTTTTTTGAAGTGTCGAACCAATCGCAGACCTTCGAATCATCTGTGATAATGTCGGTATACAAAAACCAAGTCAAAGGGGTGCATCACATGCTATTGCCATCCAGAAAAAGTTCCAGTGAGAATCTGGGCTACTTCTCCTGTCCGCACTGTCTATCTGAATTGGATGAGGTAAAAGTATTTGTGCTTTTGCCATCCTGTGCACTGACTGTAATCAGATCGAAAAAGCTTCGCTTTAAGATCGTTCGCTGGTTATGCGATGCTTCGGTTTATGATTGACATGTGTGGCGTATGGCTTCATTTTTCAAGCGCGAGATACTTGTCTCTATTTCGATTATTTGTTCCACCATTACTTGTTGTTGATAGTCAATGCCATGGCCACTAGCTCTATTCGAATGCATAGTTTGGATGCACCGTTAAATACCGCTCTTGTTTTTTCGCGTCCTCTTGCTCTGGTGTCAATTTCTGGCGGTGTTTTTGCTTGGAATGCGTATGATCCGAACGTTGGCTTGCATCATGGCCGATGTCCATGTCTTGATCTTCGTCCTTCTTTTCTTCTTTATTGCCATCACCTTCCTCTTCGTCATCGTCCTCTTCGAGATCCACAACGGACAAAATCTTGTCCTTCAGAAGCTTATCGATCACGGAACAGATGAGCTTCTTTTCCCGTGACAATTGCGCTTCAGATGTGATGTCCTGGGATGCTAAATACCACGTTACAATCTCGCCCTGCATCACGCCTACATCCTCTTCATCATCTTCCATTCCTGTATCAGCAGTCCCTCCTTGTTGAGCTGCTCGACGTGCGAGTCGTTCCGTCAATGCATGCTCTTCTTTCTCACGAATGTACCGACCAATGGCTTTCTGAATGGTAGCAAAGCGCTCAAACGTAAGGGATACCTCCTCTTTCCCTGCTGTGCCACTCGCTTTCGAGATTCCGTTTGTCGAGAGAGTGGTATTTCCATTAACTGGATCAGCTGTGCTGCTCGACTGAGAACCAGAACTTCCGTTTGTTTCGTGCATCTGGTCGTCCTTTTGCATCTGCTCTGTGTCATTTTCTTCAGGCAGAGCAGGCATTTCCAGCTCCACATTCTGCATATCTACATGGATGATGGATTTATTGAGCAGGCGATATGCTTCCTGGACATGCGAGACATTGACGGTCTCACTTAGATCAAGTCGTGCCAGCGCCTCTGACAGTCGAATCATCGATTCTAATTGACGAACAGTGATTCGATACGCAATGTTGGTCTGGCCATTACTCACAACATCGTTCTCACGTAAACTGCGATAGCAGGCAACCATCATACGCTTTGCCTCAGGAGTGATCACGGGAGTGAGTGCGCGCGCGAATTTGATGTATCGCTTCAGATCCTCTTCACTATATGCACCTGTCGTCACTGGAGCCTGCAGCTCTGTTGGCATGTGGATATTCACAATATGTTCAGCAATCTTCATGTCAATAACTTCGTCACAATCATCCAAGATAACGAAGAAGAGATCGAACCGCGACATAATCGGCGCGGATATGTTGACATTGTATTTGAGGGTTTTGGTCTTGTCGTATCGACCGTTGACAGGATTTGCAGCAGCCAGAATTGACGTACGAGCGTTCAACGTCGCCTGAATTCCAGCTTTTGTGATCGAGATGGTCTGCTGCTCCATAGCTTCGTGGATTGCTACCTGATCGAGAGGGTCCATTTTGTCAAATTCATCGATACAGCAAATCCCATTATCGGCGAGCATGAGTGCACCAGCTTCAACACAATAGTCTCCGCTGTCAGCATCTCTTGTCACCGATGCAGTTAGACCTGCTGCAGAACTCACTTTGCCTGACGCATAAATTGCTCGAGGTAGGAACCCACAAATGTATTTCAGGAATTGGGACTTGGCTGTCGATGGATCACCGACGATACATACATTGATATCTCCACGTAACTTGATTCCTTCCAATGTAGTCTTATGAACGCCACCAAAGAGCATGAGTAGAATGCCCTTCCGGATTTCATCATGACCGTACACAGTTGGACAAATCGATTTCGCCATCTTTAAATACCGATCCGGATCCTGTTTCATGCGGCGAATCGCTGCTAACTCTTCCTCACTAAATTCCTGTGCTGCATCACCACTCCCACCTTCTTCCTCACCGAATTCACTACGAATAGAGATACTATTGAATCGCTGTTCCATGGTTTGCACTGAACAAGCTAAAAAGCACGTTTTATAGGTCAGCTCTCGCACACCCAATGATTTCAGCCCTCGAACACCTTCACCCTCCATGCCCTGTGTACTGTTCTCTCCACCGCGACGATTGTTTTTCGTGGCAACCGCATTTTCTCCACCGGCCTTAGCAAACTTGGATACATCTGGCACAACGATCAATGTCCCAGTAAAGACGACACGATCACCAGCTTTTGCCTGCTCAACGTTTTCATGGCGCAGGATCACGTCAATTGAGCGAGGCATCGAACCAGGAGGGATTTCATCACTGTTTTCCTGTACTTTGACGCGCTGCCAATCAACAAAGACGCTCTTTTCCGTGTTTAGTTCCCACGCAAATGTGTTGGTACAGAACGGATTCTGGCATTTTACAGGTTCACTGTATCTGAATTGCTGCTCGACGCCAGTGGTGTCTCCACCGCAATCTGCACAGGTGAATCCACCAAACAAGAGCTCCGGACGGACTTCTGATGTTCGTGTCACTGTACCCGAGAAGGACACGAGTTCACCAATGCTACGCGTACGAAGATCACGAATGCTGTGGGATAAGAGAGTTGAAGAAATACAGACGTCAATGGAACATTTCAAAAAAACAATAAGTTGAGAGAAAAACACATACTGAGAGACGTGCTGGAAATTGTAAAAGCAGACGAAGAATTCGCGTTGCGTTTTGTTGGCGTCTTCGTTAATGGTGTATGCTGCGTCCTCCATGCGGATGAATTCAAACACGCTCCGTCGCAAATATGGTTCCCAACGATAATATTGCGCCTGGATCGCCTGTGCAAGATCAGGATCGAATTCCAGCACGTGCGTGAAGTCGACAAAAAGCGACGACGTCTCTGTGTTGCGCATAACCTCTGCCTGCTGGCTATAGTTGACAGTTGGTCGAATCGAAGCAGCGGCATCCGCTCCATCTGCATCTCCTTCGTCCTGGTCTACCGCCATGGCATTTTGTTGTCCGTACCCGCATAGAAACTGCAGGAACCGCGTTTTGACAGCCTCGGCAGTGTGGTCCACTTGCAATTCGATTTGCGCGCTGCCCTGGTTGAGCGCCGCCGTGGACGACGCGTTTCCGCTCCGCGCGCGCTTCGTGCCGGCACCACCGGCCACGTTCATCGTTTCACAGGTGACAGGAGATCCAACGGAAACCCAAAATGGCGCCAAAAATAAGCAGGTTCTGTGATTAGTGCAACTTTATCGAGAGACAGTGATTGCCAACCAATCTATTTGGCAAAAGCTGTTTTGTATACTTTAACGAGGTTTGGATGGACTGCTGAGCAGTAAAACAAAATGCTCATCAAGCGCAATTGGAAGAAGAACATCCTGCTGTCAATTAAACGTCGATTGTTACTAGTTAACATGGAGGTGAAAGAAGAAGATAGAAGACGACGAACCCATTCGAGTTGAAAAAGCAGACGTTTCTTTTTTACTATACGAAGACTGACTGACACGTATGTGCTTTTTGTGTGTGTGTTAGTGATTCTTGGCTTGTTGGTTGTCCTCACCGTCCGAATTTCTTACATTTCAACGGGGATTTCGATAGATAGTCGTTTGGGTTGGATTGCCTCTCACTTTTCTTTTTTTTCTTGGTCGAGTGGTCTTCTCTACCGACCACTCTATTTCATTTTTTATGCGCGCCGTTGTTTCGCTTGTTTCTGCAGCCGCACTTGTTCAAACCGCTTTTCCAGTGAACTCATGGACTGGTTCAGTGCATCTAGTTGCGTCGAGTGCTGGCCTAACGTTTCAAACATCACACCTTGTTGCGCCGCCAATTGTTGCTGTGTCTCTGTTGTTCTTGCCAATAAATTCATCAGCATCGACCCCATGTTGCCCAAACCATTCTGCTGTTGTGCCTCAATCGCCGTAGAAGCCGCCTGGACAATCGCACCAGGAGCCGCAGGCTCAGTCTCTGGTGATGCTGGTGACGCTGGTACGACTGCCTTCACGGGAGCTTCAGGTGATTGCTGCTCGCGCAATGCGGTTTCGCCAGCGGGTTGTTGGCTTGTTATCTGTGGGTTCGGCACCTGTTTCACTGGTGCACGTGTCGTCTCTGGTTTTGTAGGAGTAGACGCCATAGTATTCGCTGGCTTTAGTCGCTCGTCCATGTACTTGAGCACCTTGGCGGCAATTTTGTGCAAGATTTTGGCATCGACATTTTGATGGGATTTCACGTCAAATACAAACACCGAGCCAATGCAGTAACCATTCGGGGTCGTAATCGGAACACCGGCGTAGAATCTCACAGCAGACGCACGTGTCACCAACGGGTTGTTCATAAATCGTTCGTCTAACGAAGTATCCTCCACAATCAGCGCACGTTTCGGGTGCATGATTGTGTGCGCACATAGTGCAACGTCACGCGGAATCTGCTTCTGCGTGAGTCCGCTATTGGCCTTGAACCACTGTTTCTGTTTATCGATGAAACTGACAGCCGCGATAGGGCACTTCATTTCCTTGCATGCAATACGACAGAGTTTATCAAATTTTTCGTCCGGTTCCGAGTCGATAATATTGTACCGCACGAGCTCCGCTAACCGTTCGTCCTCGTTTGAAGGTAACGGAGCGCGTGGCCATGGGTGCTTCCAGTCGAAATTTAGCGCGTAACCATACTTGCCGGTCGCCATTGCTTGCGCTATCTCTCTTTACACCAAGCTTCCACTTGTGATCTGTGGGCTGTCTGTGGTTGTCGGCGATGCGCACGAATTTCGATAAGAAAGAGTGACTGACTGACTCTGCCTGATGGAGGACGAGAGAGAGGAAACACAAGGAAGCAACACTTGCAGAGAGCGGAGAGCAGACTGGGCGGAGGGGGGAGGAGAAGGTGGAGAGGAGACAAATAGACGGGGGACCTACCCCTATTCCAATCACCCCTATCCGCGAACCTAACACTCTGCCCATTCGTACAACCAATAGGAGAGCAGCCCCCAATTGCGTTCGTCCAGAACCCGGGTGCAAAAAGCAGTAAAGGGTCCGCCCCTAACCTCTATTTCTTTTCGTGTGTTTTGGTTTGTTTTTTTGTGTGGGAGTATATATTACTCTAGTTATTCCGCTGCCCATGGCCGAACTGAACATTTGAGCCCAGTACCACATCCAACAACCAGACAACATCGAATGCCCCGTTGCTCTCACCTGGAAAATCTCCAGTTTCCTTAAGAAATTGTCAAATTGTCATTCCGATTAGAAACGCGTCCTCAGTCTAGCGATTGTTTGCTCGTGATACCAGACAAGGACAATTCTTCTTTTTAGCAGCTGGATACACTCTCTTGTCATCGCTCTGCTCAAATATAGAGAACTACACCCTGTATACACTCTGTACCCTCCTCCAATACCCCCCATTACGATACTTGGTTGCTGTCCAGCGGATTGGCCATCTAAAGGAATCGAATGGACACTTTTAGTGTGTGTGTGACCATTCGCGATGACCATGGGAAAAACTCGAGTTCAATAGACAGCTATGTAGATGCTTTGAACTCGCTTCATGGCTTGAGTATAGAGAGAAAAAGCTGCTACATTTGTGCTATGCTGGTGCCACGTTTCTCGTTGGCGTCCTCTAGCGAAAAAACAGTTGACGGAAACGTTCCACCCAGTGACACATCTGACATAAGTTCAGAAGGTGAAAGCAGTTGCATGAGCCCGAAAATGATGATGTGTTTTGGTGATAAGATGCTCTGTGCATGGCCAGTCGTGGGATTTGGGAGACTGGGGATATTGAATTCGGTCACATTCTCTACCTTTGACAGATGAAGTTGTGATCGAAAGATTACTGACGGAACGATCAACTGAGTACAGAAACCTTGGCAGCCATGCTTCCGATTTACAGTACACAGCTCTCCCCCCCCATGTCACTACGATCGCAAAAAAGAGAAGACAATGCAATTTTATGCGCGTCGTCCTTTTGGCAAATCCCAATAGAATCTCTTCTCTTCCAGAATGAATGATTCTTATCAGTGGAATCGCTAAAGTCCTTGCTGTTGAGAACTGGATATTGAACCATGTACCAGAATGGTTTTGATTCTTTTTGATGTGAGACTTCTGAGCGCCAAATATTAGTGGCTGCACAATCGGTTGATTATCATTAAAGGGAATGAAACGATATTGAGACACGTCACTTGCAAATGCAACCTATCAAGCGATTTCAAAAGCTATATGTGTCGTTTCAAGATCAAGGATTCGCCAATCGAATCTAGATTTTGCCAGAGAGTTTGCAAGGTCTTGTGCTAAAGCCGATCTTTCTATTATTTGGACCCTTGGATGAGTGTGAAATATAGAGAAGACAAGGTTGGCTATATTGGGGCAATATCAATGAGAGATGGGCAAGGTACTGTGAACAATCACGAGGTTGTTAGCTGATGGTACCCTTGTCGTGGCTAATATGTAGCTTGTCGTGTCACCAACGCTTTATAGACGCCATTCGGAATTTGCATCAACTGATCATGATTGCCTAGTTCCACGATTTCGCCATTTTTTGTGACGGCAATCGCATCTGCATGACGGATTGTTGATAAACGATGTGCAACAATGATGGTCGTGCGCTGCTTGAGAGCCACCAGTCGGTCCAATGACTCCTGCACCACACGCTCACTCTCGTTGTCCAATGCACTAGTGGCTTCATCCAGCAGCAGCACTTCTGGATCTCGTAGAATCGCTCTTGCAATGGCAATGCGCTGCTTCTGACCACCAGATACCTGCATTCCTCGGTCACCTACGTGAGTATCGAAACCATCAGGGAAATTGGAGATGAAATCGTACGCGTTTGCCTTCTTGGCTGCTTCAATTACTTCTTCACGGGTAACGTGATCACCCGGCTTGCCTAGTGCAATATTCTCTGCGATTGTCCCAGCAAACAGCACTGGTTCTTGACTCACGAGAGCGATGCGTTCACGGAGCCACGGCAGATTCAGTTCGCGGAGGTCATGCCCATCCAATTTAACTGACCCAGACGAAGGATCATAAAATCGTTCCAAAAGCGCAATGGCAGTGCTTTTGCCACTGCCACTTGCCCCAACCAACGCCACCGTTTGCCCACGATGAATGTTTAAGTTATAGTTTACGTAGATCGGGGCGTCAGGGCGAGACGGGTAAAAAAACTTGACGCTCTGAAATGCGATATCACCATTTGCCTGAGGCAGCACTTGGCCAGTCGACGATTGTGTGGCATTTATTGCAGGCTGGCGGTCAATGATTTGGAAAATGCGACTTGCAGCAGGTTTAGCTTGGCTTCCATCTGCCATATTGCGAGAAGAAATCCCAATCCCAAAAGTGCTGATAATGATCTCAGACATAACCATGAACATATCCTGAAATGTGATGGTGTCATGGGAGACCCAAATACCTCCTAGCCAGAACAGGAATGCCAAGTTCAAGAACATGATACCTTGGGAAAATCCGAACGTGACGCCACCAACGAACGCAATTTTGCGGTCGGAATCCTTTGATACAGCAACATATCTTGAATAGGTAAGATCGATCGCTTTCTCCATTCCAAAGGATGCAACAGTGCGAATTGATCCGATAGATTCACCCACGAGCGCCCCTGCCGCTACGTCGGCAGAGTTGTTTGCTTTGTTGTTGATGAGTCCACCCATATGTTTCCCGTGCATGTAAAATGCGAACATCAGAATGGGCAATGTCCCTAGCATGGCCAACGTCATTTGCCAGCTGTAGTAAAAGGCAATCGCGAAGCCAATGCCCAGCGTCGTAATGTTAACGAGTAATTGGTTCAAAGTATCGGACGTCATGGCATGAAGCACCGCAGAATCACTTGCGAGTCGGGAAACCAACACACCGGACGAATTCTCTTCCAAATCAAACCACCCAACCTCCTGTCGGAGCATGGCGGCAAACGTGGTAGTGCGTACACGTGCGATCAACTTTTGAGAAGCGACGGAAAATCCAAAGTGCTGTGTGATATTCGACAATCCAAAAAGAACACCCAACCCAATGAATCCTACAGACCAGTAGCGGGCGTCTGTCAGCATATCGTGCTTAGTTTTGGTATAATCAAAGAACAGGACGGTGATTTTGGTGAGAAGTACGCCCCAGATGGGGAAAACGGAGGCATTCAAGATTGCTCCAAAGGCTCCAAGCAGTAGAAACTTCCACTCGGGCAGACTCATCTTCCACAACCGCATCAGCGGCACCTGCAGAGGCTGTTCAGATTCATCTTTGTGCTGTTCTCGTTTGTCATCTACGTCGTGCTGGGCCAATTTCGGCACCGGTGATCTCGAACGGGAGTCAAATGAGCTCGGTCGGGGCTTGTGCAAAGGTGAAGATTCAACAATTGGCACTACCTGATCTTCATGTTGCTTATCATTCATCCCGCGATTCTGGGCGTCAACAAGCGCTCGGTAATGACCATGAGGGATTCTCATCAAATCCTCGTGTGATCCGATCTCAATAATAGAGCCTTCGCTATGAACAGCAATTCGATCTGCATTACGGATTGTCGACAATCGGTGAGCGATAACGATGGTGGTTCTTTTTGTCTTGGACGCCATCAGTTGATCCAATGACGCTTGCACAATCTGTTCACTTTCGGTATCGAGTGCACTGGTGGCTTCATCTAGCAGTAGAATTGGAGGATGCTTGATGATCGCCCGCGCAATGGCGATCCGTTGCTTCTGACCACCAGAGAGCTGTGCACCACGTTCTCCCACTTCTGTGGCAAAACCCTGTGGAAATTCCATGATGAAATCGTAGGCATTAGCCATCTTCGCGGCTTCAATGACTTCGTCGTCTGTTGCGGATGGACAACCGTTACGAATGTTTTCGATGATGGACGTCTCGAATAGCGCTGGTTCTTGGCCGACCAACCCCACTTGTTGACGAAGCCATTTGACATTTAGATCTCGAATATCCAGTCCATCAAGCTTAACAGAACCGGAAATTGGATCGTAGAACCGTTCAAGAAGAGCAACGATCGTGCTTTTACCGCAGCCACTTGGTCCAACAAAAGCTACAGTCTCACCAGGTTCGATCGTCAGTGAGTAGTTGGTACAGACGTTCACATCAGGTCGAGAGGGATATGCGAACGTGACATTCTCGATTTCGATCTTCCCTTCGATCTTGGGTTGTATAATACCTTTATCACTTAGTGGATCAATGAGCGATGGTTGCTTGATCACATTAAAGACATCATACGCGGCCGCTCGAGCTGCGAAAACCGCTTGCACGCTCGGTGCAGCCTGACCAAGCGCCATAGCCCCCATGATCGTAGCGAAGAAGACCGTTAGCACACGCCCACCGTCGTAGCAGCCCGAACCCGTGCAATTGTTCCCGTCCAGTTGATCATTGGCGACTCGCGTCGCGCCAAAGAACATCCCACACGCGTAGGTGCAAAATATGATGAAGAACATGAGACCAGTCCCCCATCCGACCGCAAAGCCCTTTTTGATTCCAGCACGTGTGGACTCGGCCAACGCTGCCTCGTATTTCTGCGTGAAATGTTGAATGGCGTTGAACATATGTACCGTTCGAATATTGCTAAGCGATTCCTGCGCGATGGCACCCGCTTGACCATAAGACTGGATCCCGACTTGAGTCGCGGCAGCGAGCACCTTCATGGAGAAGAAGCCCGCGAGGGCAATAAACGGCGTGAACACCAACAAGAGCAATGTCAGCTCCCAGCCTTTGGCGAGCCCAATGGTAATCCCCGTGACAGTCAGCGAAAAGAAATGCAGACCATCACCAAGTTTGGCCCCAATGCCTTCCTCAATCACGACGCTCGAGTCAGCGACACGTGTTGTCAATTGCATGGGTTCGTTCACATCAAACCAGCCGATCTCTTTCGTGAGGATCGCTCGCACATAGGCGCGACGAATATGTTTGGCTTGCCGGGAACCAGTAATGGACCAAGCAGAGACCTGCAGGAATCCGAAGACCATGACGGCGAGCCCGACCAGCACGAACTTGAGTGCGACATCGTTGATGTTTGATCGCATGTCGTCGGCGTCGATCTCAAGCGTGGGATTGAAAGACGTGATGATGTTGCCCAGCAGCAGCATCTGCATCGGCCGAGCCGTGCCTGCTACCAGTGCTCCAACCGTCCCAACGCACATGAGAAATTTATCATGCTGGTCGGCAAAATTGAAGAGTTCTGTGAAGGAAACACGCTTGGCATTATCTGCTTTATTGTCACCATCGTCAGCCAATTTTTTCTTCTCCTCAGAGATCGATGGCCGAGGTGTTTCCACCGCAAGATAAGGCGATTGGCTATCCTTATGGATCGTCGGGCTTTGCATGTGTGTGGTGTATGAAGCGATTTGCAAAGTGAGGGGACGTCTTCAACACTAGACCCACAAAGCTCACTTGCTGATTAGAACGCTGCATTGGATTAATTAGCAGCAGTCATCATGTGCATACGTCAGGCAGCAATGCAACAGCAGTTGAAATTGGGGAAGAATGTGTTTTTGGCCAATAAAATGCGATTGATGGGATGGAATTGGCCCAAGGCACGCAGTCAATATTTGAAGTGTAGCGTGAAAGAAACGCAAGTGATGGATATTGTTGCTGGTGTGTGTACAGATCAAGACGGTACAATGGCTCTGTTAGGATCCAGGAATGTTGATATTGTATGTGTCTATTCCGTTAATCTTTTGAATATGAACAGTATAACCATACCAATACGATACAATGAAACGAAAATGGACATCAGATATGCTAACAATATGCAACAATTGCTAAAGAGTTTAATCAACACGTTCGACTGGAGCTATTTTGTTGGATGGCTTTGTATGATATTGGTACATTGACAGGGCAATGTTTATTCCCGCTGATAAAATCTAAACACAGAGCGATGTTTATTCCCACCGATAAAATCTAATCAACCATTTTAGACTTTACGGAACGACGTTCCACATATCCTATGAGATACCGAAATATTGGTAACTCGAGGAGGACCTGCTGTTTTGTTGCTTGGATTCGACTTGACCAGCAGAAGCTAGCTAAAACTAGACAATCGCGGATTAGGCATCTCTGACATCTGGACTCGATGAGTCCAGACGAGTAGGTTCTCATTCTTGAGGGAGATGCTTTTAGTGTGACGTTTACCCTTCTTTCGCACCGATACTACCGCGTCATGCTTTCTGGATAATCACTTTGATTTTCCACACAGTTGATCTCCTCAGGCATACACTGTCATCGCTTCGTATTCTCTCTTGAAAAGAAGGATAGTGGAGAAAAGATCTTATTGCGGAGAATTGGAAACAGGTTTCTATCGATAGGGGAAAAAACGTCAAAGCATATCGCACCGGTGGGGAATAAAGCTTAAAAATGTATCCATTCCGGTAGTCGGATATTTTTTAATCTGACAGGGGTCTGACCGAAAAAGTACACATTATCCTCAATTAGGTATACAATGTTGTGTAAACATTCTAATGGCAGCATCGATGGGAAGTTATTCCAACGTGTGAAGCAAAGCTGAAGAAGCTTAAAAGGAGCGAACAGAGCGATGGGAAACGCCAACACGCGCATGCTTATACAGGTGCGTATTGTGCATCATGGCACCGCGCTGGTATGTGCTTAACAATTTGTGTGGTTGTGACTGTGTGAGCGACTATAGCATGCGCGCCGTTCGTTGCACATTCGAAATCACTTGCGCAAAGTCCCACTAGCAATCTTCGTGCTGATGCTTGGGAAGATGCTAACACCACGACTGCTGGCATGGATCTGGCAGTTCCACTACTGGTTTACTGCGGAGAAACCACGGTTGCTCTACCGAGCAACGCCGGAGAATGAGCAGTTGCTGTCGCGATGCGTTACCATGAGTAAGCGTAGTCGCTACATGAGAACACGACAGGCTTCTCATAACTCAGTTATGCATTGTTTTCATTGATGTATACAGCTCAGGGGAAGTATTATCCACTATGGTATTTATTTAACGGGTATGTGAACGCTGTCACTTTCTCCTTGAGCTGCAAATACCATTCAGCATATAGATAAACTGTAAACATGTCAATTGGCAAATTGTGTAGTCATCTCCAGACCATCCAAGTTGCAAGAGCAAATGACACTCAAAAGCATCCAATTATTGCCTACGAGCGACAACTATTAGATTTGCCCGATGGTGGAGTTGTTTCCATGGATTGGGCATTTCCTGCTCGCTCGGACGGAACGATTCCATCGATTACAGAACTCGATGCCAACAGACGTACTGTGCTGATCCTCCCTGGACTCACTGGTGGCAGCAGTGAACATTACATTCGCTGCACCGTTCACAATTTCTTGATGCTTGGCTGGCAGGTTGTGGTCCTGAACGCTCGTGGGTGTGCACAAACGCCACTGCGAACACCTCAGGTGAGATCTCATACTTGTCAAATCTGAATGTGTGGGTCTGTTAATCGTGCACTACTACTCTGCATATAGCTATTTTCTATAGCACATACCGAAGATCTTCGGTTTGTGGTGAACTTCCTCACGACCAAGTACAATTTTGCCTCCGAGGCATTCATTGGTCTCGGGTTCTCAATGGGTTCCAATGTCCTGGTCAAGTATTTAGGCGAAGAACGCGAACGCTCGCCATTCACTGCTGGCATCTCAGTGGGCAATCCGTTTGACCTTGTAGAGTGCTCGTCAAATATGAGCACAAAGTTGTTCAATCGGCTCACATACTACAAGGTGTTGACCAACAACCTTCTGGAGCTGTTCTTTAGCAAGGTAGATTTACTTCACCGCGATTGACTACTGTACAACTATTGAATATTGTTATTTTCCCGCTGTTTTTGTGTAGAGCAATGCCCACGAAGTATTCCTTGGCCATCCGGAAGTGGATTTAATAGCGCTCAAGAAGGCACAAAGCGTGTACGAGTTCGACGACCTTCTCACGCGGCTAGTGTTCAAGTACAAAACCGTGCATGACTATTATACGGACGCGTCTTCCGTGACGAAATTGGCGAATGTTGCTGTCCCACTACTGTGCATTAACGCTGAAGATGACCCCATCAGTGTGGCAACGACACTTCCTGTCGTTGAGGCTCAAGTCCGACAGAATGATCATGTGATTCTTTGTGTCACGAAAGCTGGAGGCCATTTGGGATTTTATGAAGGGGCCATAGACAATGTATCCAAAGCAGATGCACAACAAGTACAAACTAATACCGAAGTGCGCGTGTGGTCAGTGAAGGTCATCGCAGAATTCGCGGAAAGTGTCCGACTCAGAAAGGTCAAAACAGCGCCAAATGAGTAAAAGTCCCGATATATATATCGAAGTAACGAGCAGATCCATTTGCTGGAGTTGATTGTCGCTTGCATTGTTTGGTTCAGCCTCACAACCATGTCCTACAAACGGCTCCTGTAGATGCTCCTTTCCTTCCCATCCTATCCATATCGTTGAGAGTGATTTAACTTGTCAATAATCTGCTGAAGCTATCAGCATGCTTATTTTACTCATCAATGATTTCGTTCTTCAAAAATGTACATCCGAGAAGAGACATTATTCTGGAAATTCTTGTAGGAGTTGCAAATGCAAGGAAGCAAACATTGAGATGTCGGCTCATCCAGGCATCAGCTATCCATCTTGCCAAGATCGTGACTACCATACATAGGTGATGTTGAAGTAAAGCAACTGCCTTAATTTTGGGTAGGTGGGATTTCTATATTTTGGGTTTTTGGAATTAGATGTCTGTGACTCTCTCTCCCACTACTGTTAGCAAAAGATGCCGCTATCGGATGCTTTCTGGTGGAAGATGGAACAACAAAAATGAGTAGAAGCAGAGAGAATCTTATCCAAATGCAGCATCGTTGGGAATTTGGTATGTCTGGTATTTCGAAGCTGACTTATTAGACTTGAACTTTTAATTAGGCCACCTATACATTGCTTCATGTTGAGAGTTATGGTTAGAGCTCGGACATTAGCTAATATATCTAATCGGCACACAGCGAGCCAGGTACAATCACAGAAAACTGATTTATTTAATAAAAACAGAATGTCCGATGACTTTTACGGCATCCCACCTGGAAAATCACCCGCATAACACAGTTGTGTCTGCTTGAAGCCTTCAAACTCATTCGATATCATCTCTCGTGCACAAAACCATTTCCTGCAATGGATCTCTATTTACTCGTCTAGAAAAATGTGTATCCAGAAGATATTCAGAACGGAAAAAAAAAGTGTACGCATGTATCTATATCGTTCCTGTGAACGCAATGCGGTATGTAACATATGCACAGTACTGACCAATACGATGGTTGAGGTCAACCCATCCGATATACTAACATCCAGACTTCTTGACGATATAAGTTCATTGCCAACATAGCGTTTGAGCTGTGAGCAACTATAACTAAGCTTATTACAACATTTCTTGGGTTCAATGATCATTACTCTTTTGAGCAAATTCGAGTAGAGGGAATCACGACGTCTCTCTGGCGAGTAGTTGTTTCGTACGATGGATATAACCGGATCTAATGTACTCATGTAGCTGCCTATCTCACGGAGTAATGAACCCACTCAGCAGCACTTAAACAACGTACGACGTTGTCCAAAACTGGCACTCTCCCTTTTCTTGATGGAAGATGCGCATAGGGAGCATGACCACAACACCAGATTTTTTTCATTTGTCCATGCTCTTCAGCGTGTAATTATATCTGCTCAATCAGAATTAGATATCGATTTCATGTTCTAACTAGAGCAGGAAGAGCGGCATAAATCTGAGTGGATAATCTGGTTCAATAATCCTAATTCTAACTTGTAGGTCGATTTATGCTTTGGAAAAAAAAATCTAAAGTCCACAATAACATCTGACTGTAGTCGGCGGTTTTTGTCACTTTGAAGCTATAATACTAGCAAGAAACGCTAACCAATTGGCTCGCGATACATAAAACATCGAAGGTCCATCCGGCTTTCGAGAAAGTGTATCAGATTGTGTGGTCGCAGCAGATGGGCGGAGAGGAGCGGACACGAGAGCCGAGAAGCTCTTTTTTTATATTGGGTCCCTCAACTTTTTGGTGATGATGGGGATCCCGGTACGTGCGTGGATGGGGCAGCGCATAACGCCCATCAGCAATCTCTTCTCAAGCTTTTTCATTCTCTTCTTGGCTTCTACATGCACCGATTTCTCCGTGTGTGGCCCTTCTCGCGTCTTTCTATAGTGCAACACTATCGTCCCCCTCTCTCGAACCGTTCACCGACTCCAATTGGTCTGTCCTTGAAACTCACTCATTCCGCGTTTCTCTCTTGTTTTTGTTGATTATCAACATCTATCACTCGGTCTTGTGCAAACGTGACACAGAGTGCACCGACAGAGAAACTGGACTTTCGCGTAGTCCCTTTTGCTTGGCTGTCTTTGGTGTGGGTATTTGTGGCAGTGTGTGTCATAACGAACAAGAGCGAACGCGGCGCGTCTTCAGATCCGCATCATGGCGGAGGATGAAACGCTCGTGCACATCCGCCAACGGATCGACGCGCTTACCTATGACAGCAACTCGCAGTATTTGCTCGGCTCACTTCAGGTCTCCGATGCGTCTTTCTTCATCAATAGTTTACCGCGTACACGCGGCTCCACTCCCCCGATCACAGGCTCTCCCACTTCCACTCATGAACAAGAGTATCCCCGTCCGCGACGAATGAGCTTGACAACGACCGTCACACGGCGACGCAACCGAAGGACTCCACGGCAATGGGCGCGTTTCGTCGGTCTCACATCCTACTATATGTCGTTCCTGCTCCTCATCGGTGCATGCTGGTTTTTGTTATTGTTTGGTTCCTTGATGTTTTTGTATGGAGTTCCAGAGATGGCTTCGAGCGGCGAAATTATAATGGATGATGAACGAAGGAAAAGCTATTTACTGATCTGTTTGGTCTTCCTCGGTGGTGCCGTCGGCGCTGTGCTTTTCGGCTCATTCGCCGACCACGCAGGACGGAAGAAGCCGCTCATGTACGCGATTGGTATCTGGATCATCGGCAATGGACTCGTAGCGTGCGCATGGGATTTCGTCTCACTGGTCGTGTTTCGTTCGATCACTACAATTGGCTTTGGCGGCCAATCGGCGCTGCTGATCACGATTACTTTGGAATTCGCGCCGACACGTACGCGCGGTCGTATGACTGTACTTCCACTCATGATGACTATGCCAGGTGGTTTGGCTGCCGTGCTTTGTGGAGAAAATGTACATGACGCAATGGGCTGGCGTGCCGTATCTGGTGCCATCGCTGGGATCTCATTGCTGTATTTACTCATCGTGGCCAAATGGCTCGATGAATCACCCAAGTACTTGGCCAGCACTGGGCGAATGGAGGAGGCACTGCGAGTTGTGGAGGCCATGGAGAAGGCGCACGGCATCAGTCGCCAGGGCCGCGTAACGGTGCCTACTAGTCTCTATGAACCTCCATCAGTGCACCATCAACGGCGGAACCTCAGTACCACAAGTGGCCACGGACGAACTGGGTCACATCGCACTGTGCCCGACATCCCTGAGCCGTTAGGGTCCTCAACGGCTGCATACAACACACTAAAAGAAGAAGAAAACTATCCGACTGGCCGTCCTGGTCGGCAAATGAGCGTCAATCAGAATACTGGACGCAATGTACAGACGAATGCGGGTTTAGGAATTAACAATCGAAGTCATAGAGTTTCTACAGATCGATATGCGGCAGCCTCCCCGGCCATGCTACTCTCCATCAAGGACTCGTTTCGCAAGCGCAGCGCCATTCTCTTCCGACGACCGTACGCTCAACGCACACTATTGCTCTGGTTTGTCTGGTATCTCGGTGCGGGGGCATTCGCCACAACACTGGCATCGCTGACAGTCACTATGGATGTGTATAACTCCAACAGCTCAGCGGCCGTTGTCTGGTCAGCCATGATCCTACCTGGTTTTCTGATAGCCGCAATATTAGTAGAGCAGATGGGACGCAAGCGGACGCTTGCGCTGCTCATGTGCGTCGCTGGGACGATCAACCTACTCATCGCCACGCTCTTCACACCGGATTCCAACTGGACCGTGTTCCTTATCGCGGTGGGAGTGCTGCTCATAACACTCGCGGGTGCCTTTGGTGCATTAGCTGCCTACACAGGTGAACAATTTGCTGTAATGGTGCGTGCTATGGGCGTTGCATGTGCCTGGGCCTGGGGATTATTGGGTATTGGGACTGGCGTTTATCTGCTGCTCACACGAACGGCACCAGCAAATGATGACGAAGAACAGCAGAATGTTGTCCACTGGAACTGGGAGGACGAACAAATTTTGTTGTACGTCTTTGGCGGCGCTTGCTGGCTCATGATGGCCTGTGTATTACTCGTGGGCGTGGAAACACGCGGCAACAACGTCGATACGATCAATGATCCGTCCTTGCAGACGAGCGAAGAAGACGAAGATGAGGATAGACTAGGTAATCACCGATTGGGTCGACGACGAACGCACCACTCGCGTCTGCGCCACCTCCGCGAGGAAGAGGAAGAATCCAGTGACGGCGCAACGCTCAACCGTACTGATCAACAGCGGCTGAAACGAGGTCGACGTGGGTCGGTGACAGTGCCGTCAACACCGTTTTCACCCTCTGAATCTGAATCGGAAATGTCGTCATCATCCTCTTCAGGGTACTGGCAGACCAAGAAACGTCGAAGCATGAGCCACTTTAAGATGCAGGTGAAAAGGGCGCTGGCAGCTAGCGGTTCTAGCTCGACGTTGCCCGGGACGCCAGGTAAGAGTAGGACTAACAAGATCATCTCCGTGCGCAAAATGACGAGCCGGACGACTGCACTCAGCGGTGAAGACCTTGATCAGCTGGATGAGATGGTCATCAGCGATCTTGAAGAATCCAAACACTCGCACCTTCCACCACCTCCGGTTCATTCAGGGTCCCGAGACATTTCAGAGCCTTCCTCCTTCTCAAGCAACAATAGCAACAGTAGTCGAGGCCACCAGGTAATCTCTAATCGTACCAACTCAGACCCGATCATCGTCGAGTGGCGGCTCTCGAACCAGGCAAGTCCCGACGACAAAAGTCTTGTGGCTGGCGAGGACGAGGACACCGACGGCCGCCTCTCGATCGATCTTGAGATGTTTGATACATTCACGTACATTTCCACGCCCGTGCTAGGAGAGACGAACATCACGAAGATGCCACCGCAACCACCAAGTTACTGATTAGCTACGGAAGACTCCTGACGCACATTCAAGCGACCAAACCATCATTTTTGTCATAGAAAGTAAATAGCGTAGACTACTTATTAACTCGTTCTAATTTATGCCAATGGGTACAACAGGTAATCACAACAACACTCTGCCAACAAAGAAGACACTGCAGAAATAATTGTATTTGACTTTTTGTTTCTGCGCCTTTTCAGGTGACCTTTGAGACTCATTTTCGTTTTCATTGCTCTGTTTTCGTAAAGCAATGCGTAAGCAAGTACTGACGGATCTTGCTCTCTATGTAGCGCTTGTACTGTTTCTTCAGATCGGATGGGTCCCACACATGTGCCAATCGAGCGAAATCTTGACAACAAATATCTTTCTTCGATTGAACTGGACAAACACGAGTCTCCTGTATGTCTCCGTCGCCGAACCACAGTTGGTGGTGAAAATCAAAGAGTTCTTCCAGATACCCAACGTCTCCGTCATCGATATCCGTGAGTCCACTTTCCCAGCCGTTCTTCCTTTGTCGTCATCGCTACCAAGCAATTCAACGTTTCAGTTGCTGTTCCAGATCCAAAATACGAGCACAACCGCAGAAGCATCAACATTTCTAAACGCAAATATGACGGCACTTCAGGCAGCGTTGATAACGCAAGTCAACGAGACCACCTCCAGTTTTTTCAGTGATAACAATAGTACCAGGAATCACACACTTTATCTCTCTGTGGAGTGGCTCTCGACTGCAGACGCTCAAGCGCTAGGGCCATTCGGTGCCGTCATCCCAACACCCAACACCACTAACTACATGCTACCCAACGTCGTTTTCCGAAATTTGCTGAGTGTGCAGCATCTCACACAAAGTTTGTTGTACCAGACTCGCATTGGTATCGCTCGATTCTTGGGGCTTCTATCACTTACGGACATTCAAGTGCTTGGAGCTCCAGAAGTCCCAACAGCGACAGTATTATTGCTTGTTCAGCGTTTTTACCTGCAGCTGCCACATCAAAATGTGACTTTGGGTATGCGCGAGACACTGGCGAATTTGATGATCTATGGCGATCCATCAAGACCGATTCTTGATGCAGACACTGGCAATTCCAGAGCATCGATGTTTCTCGATCATGTCTTCATACCAGCAGAAGTGAGCGCCGCGATAGATGCAGCAAAAACTGATGCGTTGTCGGTCATGTCAACCTGTTTATCGTATGTTTTTCGTTCGGTGATGGTCGATCAATTTCCCCCTGGTAATCCGCCGCCACCTGCTTCTCCCGCTCCATCAGCGTCAACTATCACTCCAGCACTCTCGGAGCAAGAACTTCAAGCAAAAATGCGCAAAAAGCAGCGATTTCTGTACAAAAATCCAGCAGATTTAGTTTCATTCCCTAACACTACGAATGTATCATACCCGTCTTCCTCGGAGCTCATTCAAAGCAATGGGACCTCCACGTGTTCATCTACAAGTGGCTTTTGCACATACATTTACTGGTCGAATACACTGGGGAATGCAACATTTTGGCTCGAGAATATGCAGTCTGTGGAACGTGTGCACTGGGATTTGTTTCCAACGACCATCCTCTTCGCCTCGATTGACGGTAATGATGCACTTCCAAGTCCACTCATCTATCCAGGCAACACTTCCACACCGATCTGGACGTTTTCAGCGCTCTCGGGTGCGCCAAACCGCTTGGATTTCGCGCTCAACCTCCGCAATGTAGACGATAATGTCACGTCTCTCACCATTGAGATCGCCACAGACATCCTCTCGCCCGTGGAAGCGTCGTCCACGATCACTAGCATCGCCAGACACAGTCCGTCTCCCCTTTCCACGTCTCATCCTCCTATCTACGAGACGAAATCCAATATTGTAGTGACATACGAGACGCGCTTTCGCAACGCTAACGAATTGTTCCTCTTTCTCAAAATTACCAACTCTACCGTCACACAGAAGGATACTTCACAGCCGTGTGCACATTGTCAAAACCTGTTCGAACTCTGTCTGAACGAACCGCGGTGTTCCCCCATTGCAAACTGTGTCTTCGCGGAAGGGATAGATGCAGCGGAAATTCCGTCACACTTGCTGCAGACTGGTCAAATTCAAGAGGAATCGGTCGACCTCTGGTCATACTTTGCGAATTGCTTCACTTCCACAACGACAACGACGGATGTGGACGCGCTCATGTTATTTACCAGTGCAGTTCGTTGTCAAATGCAGCGTTTGTGTGCATTTCGCCGTATCAGTGAAGATGATCCGAAGATTCTACTATGGCAGAGCGAAGAGGCTCATCAGCGGCTAGAGATACATCCTGCGTTGCCTTTAACACAGGTAAGGAACGTCTCCGTCAAACTTGGCTCTCACGTGCTCTGCTACCTGCCTATTTCTGTCAATACTACTGCCCTAAGTTTGGAGGAAACACTCACGAAACGATGTCGATATGCCAATTATCTCGGAAGGGTGAGCGTCTTCATAAACCAAACGACAGAAAATCTCATCAACAGCGTGGATATTCGATACAAATACCTCGTGGGCCCCCTGCCCACTTTAGAGACCGTAGTGAATGGGGATGCAACAACGACAGCATCAAATGCTGGGAATACGGATATTGTCATCACTGTCAACACTTCATCACCAGGTATTCGTCTCCGACTAGAGACGAAAGATTTCCAGACGGCATTACCATCAATACCGACTACTCCTGTTGAAGATCCGTGTTCGATCTGCAAACGTTTGGCTCTCGATGGCTGCTTACGTGATATGAAATGCATCGCGTTTACGGACTGTATCACACGATTCTCATCTACTTTGAATTCCACGATCTCGTATTCATCTTCTTTAGGTGAGGCAATTGTCAGTGCCTTTCAAAGAAACGCAGTTGGGGAGAAACTCTCGTTCTCGGCTGCGGTCGACGCTTGCCATTCCATTGAGCACGTGAACTTACCTGAGTGGAGAAAGTTGGTGAATGCTAGTGCGTGTTTCAGTCGTCATAACTGTCCCATTTCCTTGCAATTGCTCGTTCCAGCAGCGTCAAGCATCGCAGGGAAATGGCGTATGGAGCCGTCCGTTTCAACACAGAGACTCATCTACCAGGAGCAGCCAGAAAATTTTTCGTCAAATGCTGCGTTACATATCCCCATTCAACTGATTGGGCAAGATGGTGCGATACTACATAATACGACCAGCTTATTGAGTGCGTTTGCACTACAGACAAAGCTGGTGGAAGTTCTTGAATACGATAATATCACTGTCATGATGGACTTGGACACCGAGAGCCAGAACAACACAGCACAGGACTTGCGTGTAATCCAGTGGACAATTCAATATGATCATTGGCTGGGAGATTTACCGTTCTTCCTGCCGACTAACAGCACACCCACATGGACGCTCTTTACGTACCCACCCATTCCAGAATACTATTTGGAGATTGTGAACGCTACATCCATACAGCAACCGTCCAGTACTAATATGTCGTCTGCGTCTATTACGGTTGAGGAACAAGAATAATCCAAACAATGAGCCGTTAGAAGTCACCTCTTGACGTTGTTTTAATTCAGTCCACTTTGTTCGTCTTCCAGTTTTCCCAGGCGAACACTCTCTGCGAACTCAGCAATGAGCTTCACCGACCACATTTCTTTTCTCTTCTTAGACCTCACTTTGTCTTTATCATCATCGTTAGCAGCGATGATGTCTTCGTAGAATCCCAAATGCCCACCTGACTTCGTCACACAAAGGATGACGTTGGCATTCTTCTTGGTATTCTCTGTGACTTCCGGTAAAGCTGTCGATACACTGATGGGATCATCCTCTGCACTGATACAAAGCAGTGGCACAGTCACAAGTGGTAGTTTTTTCACAGAGGAGGCGTCGGCATAGTAGGAATTCGCGCTTGGGTAATTAAAGATCACGCGCGTGAAGAGTTCGTCAAAGTCGTAGACAGTCTTGGCATTCTTCACGGCGACGAGGTCCACTTCAGGATGAGTTTGGAAAATCTCATGTGCATTACTCTACACAAAATCCAATCAAACACCGATTAGTATCCCATTCTCAATCATGCAATTGCTTACTTTTCGTACCTTTTTGAAGAGCAGTTCCTGGAGATTGTTGGTCAACACTTTGTCGTACGTCAAGCGGTTGAATAATGTGCCAGAGAAATTCGCCGAGCATTTCACGAGATCGAATGGATTTCCAACCGAAATCGCTGCCGTCAGTGGAGTCTTGTCGCCTTCTTCACCTAAATACTTGACCAGGACGTTTGAGCCCATAGAGAAGCCAAGCGCCATGAACGCTTCGGTGGTGAACGCGTACTTGTCAGTCAAGTACTGTACGACATACCGCAGATCATCGGTGTACGCGCAGCAGAACAATTGAGGAGTCAACACGGGCGTCTGCGCACACCCGCGCGCGTTCAGTACTACAACCTGCCATCCGATCGCGTTTAACCGCTCAACAGCACAGCGAATGTAATGTTCACTACTGCCGCCCGTGAGCCCTGGAAGGATGAGCATTGTGCGCTTGGATGGATTCAAATTCGCCAGTAAAGGGGCATTTCTATCGTTACTACGTGTAAGCAGTGCCCAATCCAGCGACACTTGACCTCCATCAGGCAAATTCAGCAGCTGCCGTTCGTACTGAATCACGGGGTCTATTTCCGTGTCGTTGGCACGTGCAAGCGCAAGTGTCTGCAAATGGCTACACACAAGTGAAATGCAGAGTAGACAATCAAAACACCATTGTAGAAGAATAGTGCTTGATATAGATGTTAAATCTTACCCGTTGAAGAGATACCACGGTGGGTAGTACTTCTTCTGAGCTACAAGTCGCCAAGACAAATCACGACCAATGGATAGTGAGCCGCTAATCAGCTAGGTACTGTCTCTTAGACATTCAATACTCAAAACTCACTCATGGTGACACAACGTTGCAATATACGCACGTTCGCTGGCGTGTGTTGGTACACGAGCCGCGGTTTTTCTGCCGTGAGCTGGTAGTGCAACCGCCAGAGTAGCATTACCAAGCGATGTCGCACCACTTTGCTCAATAGGAACATCATCACCAGCGCTAGTAGCATCCGCCGACCGTGAGACGTCTGTCGCGCCACTACCCACAGCCGTGTGGGCAGCGAGACGCTGCGCTCGCCGCCACGCACAGCCAGCACGCGCGTCTGCGTGTTGCCCATCGCCGCTGCTGGTGGTTGATTTGGAGCTCGTCGACTGTTATGAGGTGGCAGTTAATAAGCTACCAACCTTGAGAACCTAAAAGTGAAAGTGAATAACTACCAATCAGATCACTCTTCTAATGTTTTTGTTCGGCGCAATTCAAACTTGCTGCCAATCTTGAAAATCAGTATCTAGAGAAAATTGATTGTGTTTTTGTATTGTAATTGCAAAGAGTATTTGACTTTTTTTTCGTTCATAGACATCAATGAGAACAAGATGCTAGCTCTTTTTTCATTGCCTATCTTCCATCTCACTTGTCAATCTCATGACAGCGATTTCAGTCGAAAGCCATGATCAAGTATGCATTCTTTGCCAAAGTTTGAGAGATATTTGGTATCCATTCTGAAACCATTAGAGGGTGAGATGTTCAAGAGCTGATTAACGCCAGAGCTATCTCAAGCAGTAGTGGTCACGGAATGTGATTGTATGACCTTGAATCGATTGGTGGTCGTTTGGAATAAGGAATGGATGTCATTCCATCATATCGACACCAAGATTGACAAAGCACTACGATCATCTCTTGCCGAGCATTATCAAGAAAGCAACTATCCGACCTGGTATGACAGAAAGCATTGCTATCGACTGCTTTCCCAGATCGTGAAGTCGCTGCCAACATTGGCTCCGATCTCAAGTACAACCAACCAGAACTGTCCAGATTGGTGGAAATGGTATGTAGAGAGCAAATTTCGAGGATTGTAGTTACCATCCAAGACCGATGTGAGTACAGACTTCCCGCACAAATTTGTAAAGCGCGTAGCGTTCAAGTTGTGATTCACACTGACCAACAACTCCATCAAGATAACAATGAAGACATGGAAGCAAGAGAACGCTAAGAAGGTCTCTGGTCTCGTGTTAACGTCTTCGTTGTCAGAAGAAATGGAAGAAGACAGAGATGCTCAGAAGACTCCGATCTTCGAGGATCAAAAGGCGCAAGATAGATAAACCAAGTCCGAACAATATCTTGAAAGTGAAACTGTACCCAACGAAGGAACAGAAGCGACTTCTCCGTAAGATGTTTGGTACCAGAAAGTCTTGGAGTGTCTTCACTGCAAGTTCATCCTTGATAGAGATGTCAACACTGCTAGAAACATCTTTCTCAAGAATGAACATTTATTCATCGAGTCTAGCTGTCGGAGCTGCCTACTCCGCGGTTGTCTAGGCTTGATTAATCAAGTCGGACCCAAACAGCAAAACAGAGGTCTTCCCTGCGTTACTAGTATTTCGATATCTCATAATATCTCTGGGGTATCCAGAAAAAACAGAAAAAAGGTTCCAATATGAGTTCTTTCTACTTTCATCAATGACCAACACTTTGTTATTGCTGAGATGAGCCACCTGTGTTCAGCAGTACATGCTGCAGGCAACCATTGTTGACCGTTCTGAGATAGGCTCCATGCGCGGCTTTTAGCCAATCCTATGAGGCTGATTTACGAGACGGGGCCTTCCATGGAAATTTTTTTGGTAGCTCACAACGCCCTCTATTCGTCGAACGCTCCAGTAAAGTCACCTATACTTTGGATTGACTCGAGGACTGTTGTCTCTCTTCTTGTTGCTTGTACACTTTAGCTTCTTCTCAGCATGCACAATGCATAAGGAGCAGCAACAAGAGTATGTGGTGCTAGAAACGCCGCGCGCGACATGCAATCAATCCCAGAACGAGCGTCCTACAGCACAAAATGACCAAGACAAACCGTCTGCCAAATCAAATCATGGGAACATCGTGAGCGTCTCTCAGCTCTTTGCATTTGCCGACCGAAGAGACAAAATGCTCATCAGCATTGGCACAGTTGGGGCTGTGGTGGCGGGGTCTGCGCGTCCGATGCAGGTGTTACTCATGGGTAATATTATCAATTCATTCAACCCGGCGACGAAGATTGAGGGAAAGGAAATGCGCGATAACATCAACCAAGTCGCTATCTACTTTGTATTTGTTGGCTTGGCTGTCATGGTTGGAGGATTCCTGCAGGTCTATGGGTGGAGTATCAGCGCCGCTCGTCAAACCAAACGTATCCGTGGTGCCTACATTCGCGCGATTATCACGCAGGAGATTGGATGGTTCGACATGAACGACCCCATGCAGTTGCCGACACGAGTGGCAGATTCTAGTGTAGCCATTGAAAATGGTATTGGCGCGAAATTGGGGGATGGTTTATACTTTTTGGCTCTGGCGATCTCAGGGATCTGCATTGCGATGAGCCGAGGGTGGAAGCTGACGTTCATTTTGCTGGCATTAACACCCTTCATTGCACTCACGGGATTTATCTCGATGAAAGTGTTGTCTGCGGCGACACAGGCGGGCATTGAATCCTACGCCAGAGCTGGAGCCGTTGCACAGGAATCATTGAGCAACATTCGCACTGTACACATGCTGAATGCTATCCATCATTTCATAAATAAGTACAAGGAAGCGTTGACGCTATCGACCGCAGCTGGGATCAAGAAAGGTCTTGCTGTTGGATGGGGGACTGGTTTCATGTTCTTCACGATTTTCTGTACCTACGCCTGTGGGATGTTCTATGGTGCGTTGCAGATTGCCAACGATCAGCTCGATGGACACCATTGTACCGGTGGTGGTTGTTATGATGGAGGGCGAGTGATCACCGTGTTCTTTTCTGTTGTCATGGGCGCCATGGGGCTCGGACAGGCAGGACCGAGTATACAAGCCATTTTCTCGGCTCGTACAGCGGCATATGATGTCTTTGAAGTCATTAAACGACCATCACTTATTGATCCCCTAAATCAAGAAGGCAAACAACTACATAAAGTCGCTGGAAGAATTGAAATTGAGAACATCACATTCGCATATCCATCTCGACCTGATATCAATGTTTGCAAGAATTACTCACTGACGATCGAAGCCGGTGAAACTGTAGCACTTGTTGGACCCAGTGGCAGTGGTAAGAGTACGATTGTTGCCATGCTTGAGCGATTTTACGATCCATCTTCTGGTTCCGTCAAGCTCGATGGAGAGGATATCCGAACATTGAATGTGAAATGGCTTCGTGAACAAGTTGGGTTGGTTGGTCAAGAACCAGCTCTATTTGCAACATCCATTATGGAAAACATTCGACATGGAAACCCATCAGCGACAGATGAAGAAGTGAAGGAGGCAGCAAAAATGGCCAATGCCTACGATTTCATTATGGAATTTCCACAAGGTTTTGCTACTGAAGTGGGAGAGCGTGGTGCGCAGTTATCTGGTGGACAGAAACAACGTATTGCTATCGCTAGAGCGATCATCAAGAATCCTCCGATTTTGCTTTTGGATGAAGCGACTAGTGCTTTGGACACGGAAAGCGAACGCATTGTACAAGCATCGCTAGATCGTTTGGTAGCTTCATCATCGAAGCGTACGACTGTTATTATCGCTCATCGCTTGTCAACCATTCGTGATGCTAATCGTATCGCTGTCCATAGCGGAGGTTCGATCGTTGAAATCGGCTCTCATGATGAGTTGATGCGTATTCCGAATGGACACTATCGCCTGCTAGTAGAAGCACAGGAACGTCACATAAATGATGAAGAAGAAAAATCAGATGAAACCATACAAAAAAATTCAATGAAGCTGGTGGGAACTCGGCGAAAATCTGGGTCATTGACTTCGCGTCATAGCAGCTCGGCTGGGAGGAAAAGCAAACATGATATGAGCCATAGTGAATTCGTAGGCGATGATGATGACATCTACGAAGTAGTGGAGGATTCAAATGCTACACAACTTGTCTCCCTCTCACGGTTGTGGAAAATGAGTGCACCTGAATGGAAGTTTCTCGTGTTGGGAGCGGTTGGAGCAGTTGTGAATGCCGCTGTCTTTCCAGCGTGGGGGGTGCTCGTCACTAAAGTAACGGTCTTGTTTTTCCAATACGACAAGACAAGGCATGAAATGCTGACTGATGCTCGTTACTGGTCGCTTGGTTTCATCCTCATCGGCATAGTATTTGGCTTGTCGATCACCCTTCAGCACTACGGATTCTCAGTCGTCGCCCAACGCTTGATTGCTCGCATCCGAGTCACTACTTTCGCTGCAATGCTGCGACAAGAAGTCGGTTGGTTTGATCTCGAAGAGAACGCTTCCGGCGCGCTAGTTTCGCGATTAGCGACCGACTCCGCCATCCTTCAGACAATGACGTCCGATACGTTGAATCAGCGACTAGTCAACGTCACAACACTCGGGATTGGATTAGGGATCGCTTTCTACTATAGTTGGGAAATGACACTAGCGCTGTTAGCCACGATACCGATTATGATTGTCCGATCCTACGTTCGTGCTAAACACCAAGGCGGCATGCTAAATAACAAGACACAAACCGATGCCGACATGGCAGCAGGTGCGCTCATTTCGGAATCCATTAGCTCTATTCGCACAGTGGTGTCATTGAGCATGGAGCAAACCGTTCATGCAGCGTACATGGACTATTTGGAAGTTGCGAAAGATGCTGATAGAAAGGCTGGAATTGCCGGAGGCATCATGTTTGGGTTCTCAGAAGGCGTGATGTTCTTGGTGTTAGCGTACTTATTCTGGCTGGGTGGCATTTGGGTATCACATGGCACCATCACCTTTGAGGATATGTTTATGGTTATTGTGGTGATCATGATCAGCACAGTTGGGATTGGGATGGCTGCTCGTGGTATGGCTGATAGCAATAAAGCGAAAGAAGCAGCCGCACGTGTGTTTGAAATCATCGACAGAATCCCCAATATTGATGCTACATCTTCCCACGGGCGCATTCTACCTGAAATCCGGGGCGATGTCGATTTCCGGAATGTGTTGTTTGCTTATCCTTCCCGCCCGAACGCTCCAGTTTATTGTGATTACAATTTAAAAATCAGCCATGGGCAAACCGTTGCATTGGTTGGAGCAAGTGGAAGCGGCAAAAGTACAGCGATTGCGTTACTGGAACGTTTCTATGATCCATCGTCTGGAAAAGTTACTCTGGATGGGCATGACCTTCGTGAATTAAACCTGTCATGGTTACGTGAACGGATTGCTTTGGTCAGCCAAGAACCGGTACTCTTTGCTGGAACAGTTGCTGACAATATTGCATTGGGAAAACCAGGCGGAAAACCCAGTCGTGAAGAAGTGATTGAGGCCGCCAAGAAGGCCAATGCGTATGATTTTATCTCCAACTTTCCCGACGGATTTGATACAGACGTTGGTGACAGAGGCGCTCAAGTTTCAGGTGGCCAGAAGCAACGCATTGCGATCGCTCGAGCAATTCTGCGAGATCCCGAAGTGTTGCTACTGGATGAAGCAACCAGTGCATTGGATAATGAGAGCGAGCGGGTGGTACAACAGTCGTTAGATCAGTTGGTGGCACTGAAACAGCGCACGACCATCATCGTTGCGCATCGCTTGTCGACTATCCGGCACGCCGACGTGATTGCTGTGACAAAAAATGGTGCAATAATGGAACTGGGCAATCATGATCAGTTGATGCAGATTACCAATGGTGTCTACAAGTCGTTGGTGGCAAGACAGATCGGGAAATAACCACCATCACTTTTCCGAATGCTGGTAGGCATGTGGCGACAGGAAGTGATGAACCAATAGGATCTGCGCATATCTGTTCTAGTGAATTGTCCTACTGCCGCGTGAGTGAGTGAATGATAGTAAGTCGGAATGATGATGTGAAAGTCGATCTCTATATGTTCAAGGAAAAATTGTGAAGTCGAAAGCTAGTAGCAAGACATAAGAAGAAAAGGATATTATCACCGTGTTGTTATAGCACTGCGGTATTATGAAAGTCAAAATACAAAAAAACAAATTTGGTGTCATCGATTGTATGCTAGCGCACATTTCTTCATCACTCTTCATGTCAGTAGACCATTGTGACTACGTCATCATCGTCGCTTCACCAACTCAGTCGCGGGCTGCGATGGAGCATAAATCTTTCTTCGTCGTCGCTGTCGCTTTGCAAAACATGACATAAGCATCATTAAGACACTAGTGCTGGAGTGATCGAGCGCGTAGATCGCATCTTTTTTCACCGCTTCGATGATCTCTGGTGCTTCGTTGGTATTCACCTCTACGATAGATTTCGCATCTTCAATGCGATTTTGTACTAGCTATTTGACTTTACGTGTGCTAGACTTTCTCAAATAAGACAGAGATCTTGGGTCGAGGCGGTAGATATAAAATTGAATTACACTACTTCATCGATAACGCCACATCTGAACCACATGCATTTCCTTGGGATGCAGGGTTCTTAGTGTAGGTCTTGTACTTCAACTTGATCATGTGCCTTCACCAAGCGGTGAGACGCGGAGTAGTTGGTGGCTGTAGTGCTTCAATCACCGTAGAAACTGGACAAATTGGTGGTGTATTCCACTGCAGCCACTGACTGATCTTACGAAGAGCTTCAATGGCTTTAGTCCAAGTATCCTTGTCGGAGAGATTAGACCGAGTCGGATGGATAAAATGCGGCACTTGGGTAATTTTCAAAAAGTAAACTCTTCATGGTGAAATTTACAGGTAATTTACCCATCCAAATTGTTTGCTGTAAACTCATCAAGACCTATAGTTTTTGAATAAGTATCCATTTTTTCTTTTTTGATGCGTATTTTCGGCTGGTGGTAAACAGAGTTGGGTGACTGACAAACATTCTTCGCCCATACCTACCGCCAGTGTAGAAGAAGGAAAGTGGGATGAGCGCGCGGCAATATGGAGGGAGGAGTTTGATTCGTATTTCTCATGGATCGTAATCTTTCAATGTAATCCCGCATAAACACACACATTCTATGTCCATGCACACACACACCACTCGCATTGGATACAACACTCTCACCGATTGCATTGGGGTCAACAAATGTGAGCAACTCCCTTGCTCATTTCCTCTTTTGCTTTGTCATCGGCAAGAACATGAAGAAGAGCAACGACAACAAGAACAAAACGACCGACCAAGGATACCCAGGCGGTGATTATATTTCTGTGGAGACACCACGACTGTCTACGGGTAAAGTGACGGCTTCACTTGACCACGAGAACGACAGCAATGCTAACAAATTACCATCAACCGAAACGAAGATTGTGTCACTCACAGAACTCTTCAGTTTTGCGGATCGGACGGATAAATGGTTAATGACGATCGGTACCTTGGGTGCACTCGCTGCTGGTTCCTCTCGTCCGCTACAGTTTTTGCTGATGGGAGACATCTTGAATGCCCTTAATCCGAAGGGAGAATTCGATGCCGATGGCATGCGCTCCGATATCAACTCGCTCGCACTCAAGTTGGTGCTCGTTGGGCTCGCTGTTATAGTCTGCGCGTTTACTGAGTCATTTGCGTGGTCCCTAACTGCGTCCCGACAGGCGAAGCGTATCCGCAGTGCCTACGTGCGTGCGATCCTAACAAAGGAGATGGGATGGTTTGATGTAAATGATCCCATGCAACTGTCCACGCGTGTGGCGGACGCCAGTGTGGCGATCGAAGAAGGTATGGGTCACAAGATGGGCGACGGACTGCATTTCTTTTCATTGGGGGTTACAGGCGTCTGTGTTGGACTGGGAAAAGGCTGGGAACTAACCCTTGTTCTCCTGGCTTTCACTCCGTTCATCGCACTTGCTGGGTTCCTATCCATGAAGATACTTGCGAATGCAACTCAAGTTGGCATTCAATCTTATGGGAAAGCTGGCGCAATTGCACAAGAATCGCTAAGCAACATTCGTACTGTACACATGTTCAATGCCATCCATCATTTTGCCAAAAAGTACGAGAATGCGTTGGCGGTGTCGACAACAGCCGGGATCAAGAAAGGGTTCGCGGTTGGATGGGGAACTGGTTTCATGTTCTTCATTGTGTTTTGCACGTACGCTGGTGGAATGTTTTATGGGGCTGTGAAAGTGTCAAATGATCAACTTGATGGGAACGAGTGCACTGGCAGCAGTTGCTACGATGGTGGACGAGTGATCACCGTGTTCTTTTCTGTTCTGATTGGAGCGATGGGTCTTGGTCAGGCAGGACCAAGTATACAAGCCATTTTCTCGGCTCGYACAGCGGCATATGATGTCTTTGAAGTCATTAAACGACCATCACTTATTGATCCCCTAAATCAAGAAGGCAAACAACTACATAAAGTCGCTGGAAGAATTGAAATTGAGAACATCACATTCGCATATCCATCTCGACCTGATATCAATGTTTGCAAGAATTACTCACTGACGATCGAAGCCGGTGAAACTGTAGCACTTGTTGGACCCAGTGGCAGTGGTAAGAGTACGATTGTTGCCATGCTTGAGCGATTTTACGATCCATCTTCTGGTTCCGTCAAGCTCGATGGAGAGGATATCCGAACATTGAATGTGAAATGGCTTCGTGAACAAGTTGGGTTGGTTGGTCAAGAACCAGCTCTATTTGCAACATCCATTATGGAAAACATTCGACATGGAAACCCATCAGCGACAGATGAAGAAGTGAAGGAGGCAGCAAAAATGGCCAATGCCTACGATTTCATTATGGAATTTCCACAAGGTTTTGCTACTGAAGTGGGAGAGCGTGGTGCGCAGTTATCTGGTGGACAGAAACAACGTATTGCTATCGCTAGAGCGATCATCAAGAATCCTCCGATTTTGCTTTTGGATGAAGCGACTAGTGCTTTGGACACGGAAAGCGAACGCATTGTACAAGCATCGCTAGATCGTTTGGTAGCTTCATCATCGAAGCGTACGACTGTTATTATCGCTCATCGCTTGTCAACCATTCGTGATGCTAATCGTATCGCTGTCCATAGCGGAGGTTCGATCGTTGAAATCGGCTCTCATGATGAGTTGATGCGTATTCCGAATGGACACTATCRCCTGCTAGTAGAAGCACAGGAACGTCACATAAATGATGAAGAAGAAAGTGTTCAACAACAACGGAAGCTGACAGCGGGAGCGTCACTGTCAATGGCGAGATCTAGCTCATTTAGCTCCATTCGATCATCTCGGCACGAGTTTGATAACGAATGGAAAGATAAACTCGGTGACGATAGTGAAGGTAATCTTCCTCCAGTGTCCATGCTTCGATTGTGGAAAATGAGTTTGCCTGAATGGAAGTTCATGATATTCGGTGCTCTTGGTGCGGTTGTGAACGCTGCTGTGTTCCCAGCATGGGGTGTTCTGCTCACAAAAGTGATGGTGCTACTGTTTGATTACGCCAAAACTAAGCACGAAATGTTGCATGATGCTCGGCTCTGGTCCGTTGGTTTTATTGGTCTTGGTGCTGTCTACGCGTTGTCGATCATGGCCCAGTACTATGGCTTTTCAGTGTTATCCCAAAAGTTGATCACCCGCGTGCGAATCAGCACCTTCACTTCCATGCTGAAGCAGGAAGTCGGCTGGTTTGATCTCGATGAAAACTCTTCTGGCGCCTTGGTATCGCGTTTAGCGAGCGATTCGGCTGTTCTTCATACAATGACTACAGATATGTTGAATCAAAGACTGTATAACTTGACCACGTTGGGCATCGGTTTCGGCATCGCTTTCTACTACAGCTGGCAGATGACGCTAGGACTATTGGGTGCGTTTCCGGTCATGATGTTCACGTCATATATTCGTGCTCGACATCAAGGTGGTATGCTTAACAAATCCGAGGAAAATGATGCCGATGCTGCGGCTGGATCGCTAATATCGGAGTCCATCGGATCCATTCGAACAGTTGCCTCGTTTGGGATGGAAAAAGCGATCGATGTGAAGTACACTAATTACTTAGATGTATCAAAGGAAGCAGACAAGAAAACTGGAATTGCCACTGGTGCTGCGTTTGGGTTGTCGGAAGGCTTGATGTTCTTGATGCTTGCGTACTTGTTTTGGTTGGGAGGCATTTTGGTGTCGGATAACACCATCAATTTTGAAGACATGTTTATGGTGATCCTGGTGATTATGATCAGTAGTTTCGGGATCGGTATTGCTGCTCGCAACATGATGGATGGGAGCAACGCCAAGGAAGCAGCTGGGCGTATCTTTCAAATCATCGACCGAGTACCTCAAATTGACGCGACATCATCTACGGGTACTGTCTTGCCTCACGTCAACGGTGATATCACATTCCAGAACGTCAAGTTTGCTTACCCATCCCGTCCTGACGCACAGATTTACAGCAATTATAATCTTAAGATCAAGCGTGGACAAACAATTGCGTTGGTTGGGGCGAGTGGAAGTGGGAAGAGTACTGCAATTGCGCTCTTAGAACGATTCTATGATCCATCTGCAGGCAAGGTGATGCTGGATGGCCATGACATTCGTGGGTTAAGGTTATCATGGCTCCGTGAACGCATCTCACTCGTAAGCCAAGAACCAGTGTTGTTTGCTGGTACAATCGCCGAAAACATTGCACTCGGCAAACCGGGTGGGAACGCTACTCATGAAGAAGTGATCGAAGCAGCTAAGAAGGCAAATGCGTATGCTTTCATCACCAACTTCCCTGATGGCTTTGATACCGATGTAGGTGATCGTGGTGCAAAGGTTTCCGGAGGTCAGAAGCAGCGCATTGCCATTGCCAGAGCCATTTTACGAGACCCAGAAGTATTGTTGCTCGATGAAGCCACAAGCGCATTGGATAATGAAAGTGAGCGGGTGGTGCAAGAATCACTGGATCGGTTAGTCGCACTCAAGCAGCGCACAACTATTATTGTTGCGCACCGTCTGTCGACGATTCGTTATGCAGATGTGATTGCGGTCACTCAAGATGGTTCGATTGTGGAGCTTGGCAATCACGACCAGCTAATGCAAATTCCCAATGGTATCTATAAGGCATTGGTCGCGAAACAAGTAGCAACGTAATATTCACTCGCTGTGCTAGTACAAACATTTCATTTTCATAGAATACCATTCGCGTTTTTCATTCTAATGTTGGCATCTCTAGTTATTATTCATTTGTTTCCGCTTTCTGATTGCATATCGACAAGTACTCAAACGAAAATCATTGACATTTTAATCGTTTCCATGTATTAAATAGAACTCACCAACAACAAATGCGAGATAAATGTATAGCGCGTCGAAGCACTCAAGCCTCTAGACATCGTCAGTCATATCCAAAAAGACTCCCCCAGCGGGCAAAATGCTGGAATAATAAACAGGCTTAAAAGCATTTGCGGTGCACAATTGAGGGTCCACATTCGTCGTACTCGGTTTTAGCGATCCACATATGCTGAAAGGTTGATAGTGATGCCAAAATAGATCCACCGATCCAGACCGAGTACTTGCGTTCTGGAGGCGCAATCACCTTGATCCGCATTGTGGTAGGGATAAGTCGGGTCATCTCCTTGGTCAGTCGTTCGGCAATCCCTGGAAACATAGTAGAGCCTCCTGAGAGGACGACATTGCAGTAGAGATCCTTCCTAATATCGACATCACACTTCATAATCGTCTGGAAGATGCATTCATGCACACCTGCGATCTCCCGTCCAAGCATTGACGGCTGGAAAAGCGCCTCGGGGGGACGAAACCGCTCGTTGCCGATTACAATGACATTCCCATCAGGCAGCTCGTAGCTTTTCTCCAACGCAGACGATTTTTCGGCCGTCTCCATTTCTTTATCAAAGTCGCTGGCCACATAGGTCAATTTCTCTTTGATGTCACGGACAATCTCACGCTCGGCTGTTGTGGTGAAAGAATAACCGCGCTCAGTCAAGATCTTCATCATGAAATCCGTCAGATCTCGTCCAGCAAAATCCAACCGCACAATTGCATGCGGAAGCGCGTAGCCTTCGTAAATTGGGACAGTATGAGAAACTCCATCACCAGAGTCCAGCACACATCCTGTGGTTCTTCCTGAAGCGTAGAGCGACAGCACGGCTTGGATGTTCACATACATGGCCTGCACGTTGAATGTCTCAAACATGATCTGCGTCATGCGTTCGCGATTGGCCTTTGGGTTCAGCGGTGCCTCAGTAAGTAACACTGGATGTTCTTCGGGAGCAACACGCAGCTCGTTGTAGAATGTATGATACCAGATCTTCTCCATGTCGTCCCAGTTGGTCACAATGCCGTGCTCAATCGGATATTTCAGTGTCAAAACTCCTCGTTTCGATTGCGCTTCGTCACCAACATATGCGTCTTTTTGATCCATGCCGACCATGATGCCCAAGTGTTTGGGACGGCCAACGATTGAGGGAAACACTGCGCGAGGTGCATCATCACCAGCAAACCCAGTCTTGCACATGCCAGAGCCATTGTCGATTACCGCCGCTACCATTTCGTCGTCCATTATAGCACCAACAAAGAAGAATGAAACTCAGATGTATCTAGAGAAGGTGAAGAGAGTGAGGAAATGCAAATAGTGATGAAGCTCTAACGTTCTCACCGTTGATTCTCAAATGTGACGATATTTGAAGCCCATAGAATGATTGTCAAAAAGCAGCTTCTCCACTTACCAAATCCAGGAATTCGATTAAGTACCGTTTATCAACCATCTAAAGTCATTTCGCATGAGTTTCTGTACATCCTGATTAGGTATATGAATGAGTATGTGTTGCTAGCGGAGTGAACGATCGATCCCATTAGCGAATCTTGAGGTCATCCGGAGGAAGCACAAAGTTTTTGAGCTGCAGCCACTTGATAGAAGAAAAGTAGTCTTGGGAGATCAGGTAAAGCGGTAGCATCACACACGCCTGCGCGATGAGCAGCGCTACGAGGTTTTCCATGGCCGTGTGAAAGAACGAGGCCGTGAAGAAAAGCGTATAGATGGCCACGCTCACGATCAGAAGAATCCACAACTGCAGCGTGACTTTCTTGACACTACGCACAGGCATTTCGATTGCGATCGCAAACCATTCAAAAATTGAGATCGCAACGTAGTGCGACACTAATAACACGAGATGGTCTGAATGGTCAAAATACCCGACGCAGCGGTTGTTGCGTCGAAGGTGCGCATACCAGCAAGTGTCTGAAGATCCGTACAGTAAATAAACGATCGCTTTCTCGATCTGTCCGAATATACCGTAGAGCACCACGGTGCGTAGCACCATCATTGCCAAGTACAGGAGCGCACGGCGGATGTATATGCGCACACGCGTGATTGTCGTGTTAGGTCCCAACATCATCGAGACGTAATTGATGACCAAGGACGACAGCGGAATTACCCATGCACCCTAAGAAACAAATCATTTAAAATTAAAAAAAGAGCAAGCAACGGACAACAGTACTTTCATAGCTTACCTGCATGGAGCCCAAAATGGGTGCAAGGTCCATGCCACTGTAGCATGGTATGGTCGTGTAACCTTTCTTCTCGTCGCAACAAATGATTTCGTAGAAGTCTTCGGTCGCAAGTATATGGAGCCAATTCGAATCGCACCTGAAAAGTCAGTCCCCACAGTATAGCAGACGGAGACTTAACACATACCAACGAGAACATGAGCAATGGGTTCTACACACGTACTCTCCGTTGACGCGGACGTATTTGCCAGGGAAACGATGGGTAGTATAGAATACCATGACCAATAACAGTACATTCGAGATGATGAAAATGCCACGCACGCGGATTTTCTCTACGGTCACGAGCGCCTGTTGCGCTACAGAGTAGCGCACTTCCTTGTTCTTCTGCGTCAGCATGTTTCAATTATGTTGGGAGCAATGCAAGAATCTGCGGAGCTACAAAGGGCGTGTTTCTCTATTTACATCCAATTAAAATGCTTCATATTCATAATAAGATATACTATTGGCTATAAATTGTTAGCTCATCTGCAAAATATGGGTATATTAACTCTTTTTCTTCCAATAAATAGAAGAAAAGATGGATTCGATGTGTATGATTCGTAGAAAATATAATATGACGCTAATAGAAGCCTGTGGCGTGCACCACTGCACCAGTCAATCAGCACAAGGGATACCCACGAGGAAGGTAAATGAGTCGAAGAGCTATGGCCGTGGCAATCTCTCTGTATATGTTATTAACAACTTCTGCATGAATCTGCTGGTGTTTATGATGATGATACAGATATATACGTATTGCCATGTCTGCTGTGAAAGGAGTGGTACGTTTGCGTGTGCTCGCGGGCAAAGCGAGCCCGTCGCCAGCGATCGGTCAAGCGTTGGGGCCTTTGGGTGTCAACATGATGGAGTTCTGCAAGGCCTTCAACGAACGTACGAACAAGCACATTGAAAATATCCCGATCCCAGTTGTGCTGACTGCGTACGCCGATCGTACGTTCAAATTCGACATTAAAACGCCACCCGCGTCCTGGTTCTTGAAACGAGCAGCCGGTATCACTGCAGGTTCAGCCACTCCTGGCCAACAGGAGATCGCGACGGTGCACTTGCGGCAGATCTACGAGATCGCCAAGGTGAAGCAACAGGACGAAAACGTTGACTACATTGAATTACCGTCGATCTGCAAGAGTCTGATTGGATCGGCCAAGTCCATGGGCATCAAGGTCGTGCCATAGATAGATGAAGGATGACCAGACAAACAGAAACCAAGCAATGATGGGAAATGTAGAGAATCTTTTCTTTTTTTTCGCGAAAATGAAACACACAAAAAAAGTGAAACACTCACACGGACTCATATGTATGAAGGATCAGTCGACGAAGGTGGTTTAACGTAGAGTGATAATGTGGAAGGATTCGACGATGCATAGGACAAACTGGATTTTACGGATGACAACGTGGGTTACTTTCACTCTTTACGCATCGTAAGTAGCAAATATGGTTCCTCCATTCTCGCGTTCATGGTCAGCTGGTATACGTTCTTTTTGTTTAGACTGGATGTGATTGCCGTCATACCTTCTTCAATTACTGGATTGTGATGATACATTCTTCGTTTTGCTTACTCGCCCAACTCCATTTTCAAATCACTTTCCCGAAAGAGCGATGTGCGGCGCGACCCCATCACTTCGCTGCCCATGTAACTAAAGTCTTCGAAATGCATCGTCTGTGGGGTAGCACCTCCGGAGGTGCCCAGGACACCTACGTAGGGTGAATCGGCCACCTCCTGCTGTTTGAACACATTAGGCACATACTGTAAGTCAGCAGCTAAAGAGCTGCTCGTGCGTGTGCGATTGCCATTGGCATCTGTGCCCACGAGTGGCCGGAACGGTGGCTCGACACGACGCTGGAGCAGTGCATCCCAGTCCACGCCCTGGAACCACGGGTGGCGCATGATCTCCATTGCTCCTTCCGCTCCGCAGCCCATGCGTCGCTTTGGGTTTTTCACCAATAAACGCTGCAAGAAATCAGTCGCAACGGGCGAAAACAAATCGCTCGGGTACTCCGGTTCCTTCGAGAGGATATTTTGAAACATCTGCCGCCGATTTTTGTCCCAAAATGGTGTGTGGCCCTGGATCATCTCGTACACAAGCACACCGTAACTCCACCAGTCGATCGTGTTGCCATATGAAGACGCGGTGCGCTGACTGCAGAGCAATTCTGGTGCCAAATACTCGGGGGTACCAACAAATGTAGATCCTTCGTCGTCTTCTTTTGAAAGCCCAAAATCCGTAATCGCGATGTGCCCCTCACTATCCATTAAAATATTTTCGAGCTTCAGATCGCGGTACATGATATGCATATAGTGCAGATGTGCGAGCGAGAGCACTAACTCAGCGGCATAAAATTTTGCGCGATTTTCCGTAAACCGTTTGTTCTTGCGTAGGTGTACGAACAACGACCCGCCACTGTAGTAATCCATCACCAAGTAGAGCTTGTGGTTATTCTGGAACGCGTACCGTAAGCGTACGACAAACGGATGCTCGACGTGTTTCAGGATCCGCTGTTCCGATTTCGTGTGCTCGACCTGTTTCTTCTTGAATACGTCCTGTTTGCGCAGTACCTTCATGGCGTATACACGACCGGCATTACGGCCAGTTTTCTTTTTTGCCAGAAACACTTTGCCATAAGCGCCTTTGCCGACGACCGAAAGCAAGTCAAAGTCATTCACACTCATTGATGTCGAGATGACCATGCTACGCCGCGAACTGCGTGCGCTTCTTCTTGTTGGTGTTCCAGCTCCTCCTATGTCATCACCGTTCTGTATTCCGTTCTCATCTTCCATCAGAAATTCTGCGTCCTCATGGTGTTCTTGCAAATATGAAGCGGACATTGCGGCCGCACCAGCATATGCGTATTGTGACAAGCGGCTCATTTCATCCATAAGCTCATCCTCAATTGGCTCGTCCGGCATGGAACCACGTGCGCTATCAAAGAACGCAAACACTGTCTCCATACTGGCTGCGATGGTCCACGCTGTGTTCGATGATTTCTGCTCCGCGCCCTTTGGTTCCCCCGCTGAGAGACTCAAGCATCCAAGTTGTGCACAATCCTGTAGTTGTGTACCTGGAGACTCTTTCGATCGCTGCCAATTGATTGCACGCGTACCAAGCAATCCACGCACTTCGGGGGTATCGTCAGCTTCGATTCGATGACTAGACTCGATGAATGCAATTGCGGCCAGTTTTGCACGCAACAATGGCTGCGTACACACCAAGTGCTTGGTTAAACTCCCTCCACGGCCATAAGAAGCGATGTAGACCTGTGAACACGCCGTGCGGAGACCATAAGTCTCCCACACGTATCGTACGTGCATCTCTGGGGTGCTGGAGCATGGGATCGGTACTTTTTCATTGCCCACGTTGATTGTATTGGTGCTAGGATTCGTCACGATCACACCGTAGCCTTTTGACAGTGCTGTGTGGACGTATGGGAGCCTAGCCATGTTCAATCCAGATTATATTATGAGTTCCTACTCCTCCTCATAGTTTTTCAATATAATCAATCACTTACATGGATCCAGAACGATACTGGTTTGGTAGCTCAGGGGCCTCCAATACCAACGAACGGCTCCAGATACCCGGTTGGATGCCGTTCCCGCTGACGATGATGATCAGCAGTCGTCGACAAATGTGCCAATTTGCGCTCATGAAAATACTGCATCGTGCAGGAGAGTCAGCGGAGGGGATGAACGTCTCGACGAACCCGAGCTGCTGCATTTTTTGCTGCTCTTCTTGCACGATCTGATGCAGTAGTGCCTCCATCTTTCCGCGTTCTCCGCCATCACGACCAATCTAAAGGAGTATACCATATACACAATCAGTACATGGCTGAGGAGGAGTGGAGTGGAGCAGAGCAGGTGGGGGAGTCAACATGAATTCAACATTTTTTTTTTTACCATTTTGTAAGAGTTCCTTCCACCACCTAGTTGTGTGGGCTTTATGGAGACGGTTGTGTGTCCGGTAAACGAATGAATACACGCTCGTCGAGACGTTGTGACTAGCGTCGCCCCTTCACACGCTCTTCCTTCTTTTCTTTCTGTCTTTTGTTGACTTCGTGACTTCTTTAGTGCCGCCTGCTCAACAAGTTATAAGGGATCCGCCCAGTTTCTCCTTGATGTCAGTTGAATATAAAAACTACCCTTAACAACGGCTCAACAGCACACCTCACCTTCGTGCAACCTTCGTTGGGTGTTTGGGTTCTTTCTCATTTAGATTGTCATAATGGGTTATTGGGTAGAAAAAGGCATCAACATGGGTACAGGAAAATGACTCTTTTAAAAATGGCCAAGCGTTTTTTTAATTATCTACAAGGAACAATTCAGTTGAAGCACTCAATGTAAAAAAATAAATAGAGGATGCGTCATGACGCCTGCTTTTGGCTTGATGCGTGTAAATTGTGTGTGTGTCTTTTCTTGGCGATGACAAGATTGAAGTTAACTTTTCCGCGAGTGCTCTCCTAATTCGTTTACTAACATGATGTGCGGTGTCGCAGATGACCAAAGGGGCAAATTAGGTGTAAGTAGAAAATAGCAGCTCGGATAGAGAAATAGGAGCATGGAAAGTAATGGCTGAACGTTCTTGAGGATATTTATATCCCGTTTTGGGGTTAGTGCAAAGTGTAGGTTCGTTCTGCTTTGGGCATAGCATGACTGAAAGGTAGCTTTCTACCGATGAGGGAAGCCGAAAATACAAGGGTTTGATGGCCGAGCCATGCGATTGAGAGAAGTCGACATGCGAGTCGTCTTCAAACATCGCTGGAACCGCTTCCCAGAGTTCTCTCATTGCGCTTTTTGCGACGAACACAGCAGACGAAGCAACAACAGCAAGCGCACACAACCAAACAGGTTCCAGTACATTCCAGCAGCAACAATGATTCACACTCAACAACAAAGACTTAGAAACATGAAATGGATGGTGGCACTTTGCGCGATAGCAGCATTGCAGGTATCGACCGCTGAAGTACAAGGACTTGCACCTCAATCAGGGTTAACTACTCAGAGCTCACCACCGACTATTCGTTCACGAGAATTACAACTCGACTCTACAGCGTCACCTGCTGTGGATACTACTCTCACTACTGATGTAACTACAGCCGTAGCCTCCGAGCCAACTGCCACTGATGCTAGTCTCTTAGACAGCACGACTCCAATCCCTACAAACGTTGAAGTGTCAACTGAAACTCCTACTTTTCCAGTCTCTGTCGACATTTCGGCCAGTACATCTACTCCAAGCCCATCAGACACGCTGGGTTTAGAGAGTTCTACCATTCCGGTGACACAAACAGCTCCCGAGGCGACAGCAGTGACCTCTGCGGAGACTGTATCAACACCGGTGACCGTCGCATCAAGTACTGCATCGACAACTACATCGACAGTGTCTTCGCCAGCGACAACTACATCGACGGTGTCTTCTCCAGTTGCAACAGCATCAACTTCGACAATTAGTGGCAACAGCAGTTCGTCTGGGAGTTTGTTGGATGGCTGCGGCTGCGAAAACCTCTACCGCGTATCACTGTTAGGACTGGCTGATTACTGTTTGCCAGCGACCGCGGTTGTTGCCAACAAATGTGGCAACGTGGCTGTCGGTATGTACGGCGAATGCCCTCGCGCCGGTTCCCACCCGTGCATGGAGTTTGGTCATACCTTGATCGAAGACTCATCGTGCACTTTCAATGAGAAGAAATCAGTTTACCAGTGTGTAGTCAGCGAAACTGATGAAGAGAGCATGACCGGGAAGAAGAAGAAAAAGAAATCGTCGCAGTCGACCCCAACGGCGGCTGACAAGATCAGCGTGGCGGGAACAATCTACCCTTCATCCATGGCTCACTTGATAACAATGGTTGCAGGTCTAGCCCTCGCTGCCATCACCATTGCATAGATCGTGTACCCAGCTTCTCATTTATTCTTTACTAATTTTGCACAGCTGAACACGATAAAGCAATAATATAGGCTTGTGAATATTCACCTGAAAATAAGTGAGCATTTTGCATATGTGGTAATTCATTACCTTACAATCCAAACCTTATCCTTAGCAAAAACGAGATACTTAGAATTATGTGTCTCTGGATGTGCAAAAATATTTAAATTTGCCCACTAAAGTTTGCTTTATCGGTTGGGTTGATAACGGTGCTCCACTTGGAAGTAATCTTGCGGCGATTCGAGAAAAACTCCACACAACCATCTCCTGTGATATCCATATCGCCGTACTTACTCTTGGTGCCATACATGCCACCGAAGCTGAATGGCTCTCGAGGTACCGGAATACCAATGTTGACACCGATCATACCAGCACGGAAACGGGTTTGGAAGTATTCTGCATACGCACCATTCGAAGTATAAATGCTTGCTGCGTTGCCATAGTCGTTGGAGTTTTCAATCTTCAAGGCTTCTTCAAATGATTCGACGTTGTAGACTGAAAGAACGGGCCCAAAAATTTCGTCCTTCATGGCGGGATCATTTGAGTTGGAGTGTAAAAGTATAGTAGGACCTACCCAGGTACCCTTCTCCTCCTTGGCCCAGGAACGACCGTCCACAAGTACCTGAACACCAGATGCTTCTGCTTCATTGATGTACTTAAGAATACGATCTTTTGATGCTTGGTCGATAACAGCACCGACTTGACCAGCTTCAGTTCCACGCTTCAGTTCCTTTGTCTTTTCAACAACCAGGTTGAGAAGTTGCGTGCAATCTCCTACAAGGAGGAGAACCGACGCAGCCATGCAACGTTGACCAGCACAGCCTGCAAACGACGCCACAATATCCTTTGCAGCCATTTCATTGTCTGCATCAGGAAGTGCAACCAGGTGGTTCTTTGCTCCACCAAGCGCAAGAACCCGCTTATCTTGGGCACGGCATCGACGAGCAACCAGCTGTGCGACGCGACTGGAGCCAACAAAAGTCACAGCTCGAATCAACGGATGATCACAGAGGCTATTGACGGCATCGACTTGACCATTGATAATCTATCATAAGTACTTGAGACGTCAGTACACAGTCTCCATGATATCCAAGCCAAATAAAGTCAGTGTTACCTGGAAAACTCCATCTGGAACTCCAGCTTGCACCAACAATTCTGCGACACGATGCATGGTGAATGGCACCTGCAATCACAGGCAAGCAATAATTAATATAATCGCATCATGTATAAAAACCGTAGTAGATTGACTACATACCTTTTCAGACGGCTTCAAAATCACACAATTGCCCAAAGTTAGCGCAATAGGGATCGTCCACATGGGAACCATCACCGGGAAATTGAAGGGGACAACACAGGCAACAACACCGAGTGGTTCCCGGATTTCTTGGCATGTGATACCACGGGAAACTTGTAACGTGCGTCCTTGTACAAGTTGCGGCAAGCTGCACGCATACTCGACCGTTTCATTCCCCTTCAACACACTCGCCAGCGCTTCCATCAGGTTTTTGCCGTTCTCCTTCACCACAATTTCAGCCAATTCATCTGTTTCATGCATTCCTCATAGTCAGATAATTGCCGCAAACACATAATATATATCTCCCCATCACATTTATGTGGATACCTTGATGTTCCACCATCAGCGAATGGAACTTGAGCATGATCGCTGCGCGTGCTTTGACTGTCAACGCACTCCACTTGGTAAACGCTTCTTGCCCCTTCTCCACCGCAGCAGCCACATCTTCAGCATTCGACACCCCACAGGTACCAATCACTTCCCCCGTCACAGGACTTATCACGTTCAAGTAGCTGCCACTGGTCGGTGGAACAAACTTGCCCGCGATTAAATTATCCGCCAGAAACAATCCATCCACTTTCTGTCTGCTAAGGTATTAAGTTGCAGTTAATATCTTTAAATGGAAAATCTTCTTCATTACCTCAGCATTCGAACGCACCTTTTGGTGGGTGATGTGACCATCTTGATTATCTTCTTCTTACTTGCCTGTGACTAGGATGTGTGGGTTTCTTCTCTTATCTGCAAATGAGCGAGAGCGAGCGAGCGAGAAAGAGAGAGAGAGCGGGCAGTTCTTCTTCCGTTTTCCTTTGTTGAATGCGCGTACGCGGGTGAATGTGTTTTTCCTGCCTGAATGTGAAACACAGCAAAAAAAAACTTCAACTCTAATGAAAGCTAACCGTTAGGTCGGTTGCAGCAAGCAGTGTGCGTTGTAACAGTGATTATATCGATTAAAACGGATATGATAAAATGTTTTTAACAACACGAAAACTACCCAGTAATTTTCATTGATTGTATTGAGAGTGGACCACATAAAGTGCAGTGTAGAAAGAGTGATGGTCACATCATTGGATAGAGATGAGGCAGATCACGTACATCATGATGACGGAAGCGTAGGCCATCCTGTTTCCCTGCTTGTCCCCACTATCAAAATCAATCGGTCATCGACTGATTGAGCGAGACACGCAGAAGAGATGGTACTATTATGGCTACTTGGTGCGCTGACTTTGGCTGGAATCGCTGTGGCGCCAACTGTTTCCTCATGGATCAAGTGGCTTCACTATCAACTAACGGCAGTATCACCACAGTTGGTGTACAAGTCCACACCAGAGAATGAACGGTTGCTAGCGCGCTGCAAATATATGAGTAAGCTATCGCTATTGACTCAATATTGATTTATTTTGAGCTGTCGCTCCTTCATGATGTTGACTGCTTTGGTATTGCAGCTCAGGGAAAATATTATCCACTCTGGTATTTATTCAACGGGTACGTTTCTACATGGAAGGATGCAATTCTCGCGACGTATTGCCAAATGACCCACACGACTGGTGTTGAGACAGACATTTGCAGACAGTGATGCTTGCTCACGCCAATAGTTTTGAAAAATACCCAAAGGTAGTCTACGAGCGACAGATTCTGGATTTGCCCGACGGCGGCATCGTATCTCTAGATTGGGCGTTACCTACTCGCTCCAATGGCACCACTCCTCTGGTCGCTGATCTGGACAGGAGCAGACGAACAGTACTAATTCTCCCTGGGCTCACTGGTGGTAGCAGCGAGCATTACATTCGATCATCAGTGGACCGATTTCTGGAGTATGGCTGGCAAGTTTTGGTACTGAATGCTCGTGGATGTGCCAAAACGCCTTTAAAGACTCCCCATGTAAGTTCAAATAAGTATCTTCTCCATATCATATCCTTTACTAATACGTGAATGCTTACAACGGTGTTATTGTGCTGGCTACTATAGCTGTTTTGTTGCGCATACACGGATGATCTTCGCTACGTCGCCAAGTATCTGTCCGACAAGTACAACTTCGTTTCAGAAGCTTTCATTGCGCTTGGGTTTTCCATGGGCTCGAACGTGCTGGTTAAATATCTAGGTGAAGAGCAAGAGAAAACTCCATTTACGGCGGCGATCTCGGTGGGAAATCCATTTGATATGGTCAAATGCTGCGCCAATATTGATAGCACCCTTTTCCAACGGGTCACTTATGGAAGGGTGCTTGCCCAGAGTCTCCGCGACCTTATCTTTGTCAACGTAGGCTGCATTCCATCTAACTACTCAATTTTATGTGCAATGGCTCATTCTGTATTTACTTTTTCATTTGTGTTGGATGGAATACTAGAGTAACGCACATGAAGTTTTCAAGGATTATCCAGGACTCGATCTCGAGGCGCTTAAGAATTCTAAAACAACCTACGAATTCGACGACATCTTCACTCGAGTGGTCTTCAAGTACAACAGCGTGCCCGAATTTTACCAAGATGGCTCCTGCGTAACGCGTCTGCCCAAGATCCGAATCCCATTGCTCTGCCTCAATGCCGAAGATGATCCGGTCAGTATCGCAACTGCGATCCCGACGCGAGATCAAGTCGAGGTTAATTCGAATATCATTCTCTGCACGACCAAAGCTGGCGGGCACTTGGCCTTCTATGAAGGTGATCATGACGATAGCAAAGACAAATTAACCAAGCCAGTTACCAGCAGTATTAATAGTCGCGGAACTAGCCCATTGAAATCTTGGTCCGCCAAGGTCATTACAGAATATGCAGAAAGCATCCGGATGCGCCAACTAGAGGTTGCAACAATTAATGACCAGTAATGCTTATCGTGTTCATTAGCTATGATATGCATTTCCTTGAGCAGCTCATTATTCGTCTGCACATGCCTCAAACACGACCATCGCAAATGTCGCTGAATACCTTCGAACACTGAGAGAATTTGATTCTTCAGTACATTAATGTTTCTATGGCGCTTGGTAGAAGTTGGCTGCTCATGTCCTGCGTGAAATATTTTCTGAATCCATTCCAATCTACTTCTGACGCACCAGTTGTTGAAGTACAATCACTACCCAAGTTGTTTTTTTGCTTGTCATATTCGTAGGTTAAATCATGTTTTTCTCGCAGTATCTATCATGGAGCTTATCAGAGATTGTTGAGAAATTAAGAGATTATGAAAAGGATCCGATAAAGAAGTGGAAGGAGAAGAGTATATGGTAAACAACCGTAGATCACAAAATCAACCACTAGTATTTAAGAATTTCTTTTAAGGATGAAAAAGGGCATTGCAACCTTTTAGCCGAAGCACTTAAGCCTCCAGACTTTAAGATCGCAATATGGTACCAAGATCTCTAATAGTTGCCCACAGTACTAAATTAGAAACACTTGCGGTGCACAATCGATGGGCCAGATTCATCGTATTCGGCCTTCGAGATCCACATCTGTTGGAACGTCGACAGCGACGACAAAATCGAACCACCAATCCAGACCGAGTACTTACGCTCAGGTGGAGCAACGACCTTGATCTTCATGGTCGATGGCGCCAAAGCAGTCAATTCCTTGGTCATACGTTCACCAATACCAGGGTACATAGTGGTACCACCAGAAAGCACAATGTTGCAGTACAAGTCCTTACGGATATCAACATCACACTTCATGATGGTCTGGAAGGTGCAGTCATGAATACCCGAAGCTTCCTTACCAATCAAGGATGGTTGGAACAAGACTTCAGGGGTACGGAAACGTTCGTTACCGATCACAATGACGTTACCATCCGGAAGTTCGTAGCTCTTTTCCAAGCCCGAAGATTCCGCGGCAGTCTTCATTTCTTGGTCGAAGTCCAAGGCAATGTACGTCAACTTCTCCTTGATGTCACGCACAATTTCTCGTTCGGCCGTGGTGGTGAACGAGTAACCACGTTCGGTCAAGATCTTCATCATGTAGTCGGTCAAGTCACGACCAGCCAAATCCAAACGCACAATGGCGTGAGGAAGGGCATAACCTTCGTAAATTGGCACAGTGTGCGACACACCATCACCAGAGTCGAGCACACAACCAGTGGTACGACCCGAAGCGTACAACGAAAGCACGGCTTGAATGTTCACGTACATGGCAGGCACGTTAAAGGTTTCAAACATGATCTGCGTCATACGTTCACGATTGGCCTTAGGGTTCAAAGGCGCTTCGGTCAACAACACAGGGTGCTCTTCCGGGGCGACACGCAGTTCGTTGTAGAATGTGTGGTGCCAGATCTTTTCCATATCATCCCAGTTCGTGACGATACCGTGTTCAATTGGGTACTTCAAGGTAAGCACACCACGCTTGGACTGGGCTTCGTCACCGACGTACGCATCCTTCTGGTCCATACCAACCATGATACCCAAGTGCTTTGGGCGACCGACGATCGATGGGAACACAGCGCGAGGAGCATCATCTCCAGCGAAACCGGCCTTGCACATACCGGAGCCGTTATCCACGACCAATGCTTGAACGTCTTCGTCAGCCATCTTGAGTAGGTTGGTTGTTTTAGATTTCTTTTTGCCTTGCGAGTTGCCGGGAACTGGAAGAAAGAAAAGTGAGGTCAGGATGCCAAGTTGAAAACCTAGCAATCAAAAACGCAGACTAATGCGACACGTCATCTCTCCTATGTATACTTTATCCGAGTGTGGGATTGTATATGTATATCCTTCGAAACGATTCAGGTGTTGTCTCAAATACTAAACCCAAGTATCCGGCGGAGGGGGGGACGTGGGGTTTTTGTACCCCTCTCGCAAGAGTGGGGGAATTTTTAAACCTCGTTTTTAGACCGCATACGCCATAATTCTGTGTTGTGTTGTGAGGAAGAATCCGTTTCGTTAGCCCGGGTTAAAGGGTTTCAATAGTGGATATGGGTTGACCCGGATTGAAAGACTGTAGAAATAAAGCTAAAGATTCAACCAGTGACGGGTCTCACGGGTTCAACCCATGTATCAGTGACTCTTAACGTTTTGACTACCTGCCTTGTCTGCTCTCTGCGACAAGACCTACAACACTCTATAGGAGGCTGTGCCATAATTTCCGAGAAACCCGATTCTAAAACGTGAATAGCCACTATTCTCGGAGATTACCAGTTAGTCGAAGAAGGAAGCGATGGCTGTACAAAGCTTGTGAAAAGCAGCCAGGCGTTCGTCCACACGATTGACACAGTCCTCATCATATGCTGCATATAGATCTTCACCTGTTCTTTATTTGCCTGTGACAATGATATTCGTCAAGGATGCGTAGCCGAGAGTTGGAATTGGAGACTTCCTCGGTGTGCAAGGAGAAAAGAAAAAAAACAGCTCGAGTTGAGACACAGTTCCTGACTAAGTACGATGAGTGGTGTAGCCAAATCGTGGTACTTTGGCCTCATGTTCTGTACAGTCTGGTCCATTTGAACGCTACATCGAAACTGAGACGTTGATGTGATTCGAGTACGTTTCTCGGTGCTTTGAGTGTTTGCGTTAGATATGTCTCTAGTGCACTATCGCATTGAAAGGATGATTGTGTTGGATGGGGGTTCTTTAATACTGTCTGGCCATGGCTATCATTCCCATGATCTGCGTATTGTTAAAATTGCTTCATTATTCTCTTTTCCACATAGTGATAATTTCTTTGATATCCCGCCTCACCACCATATCATGAAATTATTTTCGGTATTTATGGCAAAAGAACGAAAATAGTGCATTGTGGATGCACAATCGGGAGGAGAAATCACTTCTGAATGGAAACGATGATTAGGATCAGCACTGCAAATGAGAAAGATGGGTTGAGAAGCCAAAAAGGCGGCGGATTCAGTGGGTTGTACTTCTCCCATGTTTAGCATTCGCGTTGGCGTGGTGCTGGCGTGCTTTCTCCGAGAAGAAATGTATCAATGTCTTCGCTTCCATCTAAATGAAAAGMCCCCCCTGTTGAAACCGCCTCTCATTTGTTCCATGAGAAGGGCGAGAATATCTTTAGCTCGACATTCAACAGAACTGTATCGATGAAGAAGATCTCATTGACTGGATCTTCTTCCAGCTAGGAATATTCGCTCTCTTTATCCATCCTCCTCCCCCCCCCCCCCCCCACCTATCATTCCTGAAAGATATAGACGTTGACTTTGACGGTTGTTGCATGCCCATGTCGGATGAGATGCTCAAAACAATGTAGGGATGCTGCTTGTTCTGCGAGACTTGATCAATCATGGGTGCAAAGGTTGGGTAATATTATTGATGCATGCAGCACTTTAATTGGTTCAATAAGCGTATGGAGGGTACTCTGATTGATTACCAACCCTGTGTGGAGCCATCGCCATTTCATCGATGGGGGCAAAGCACAAATGACTATAAAATTTGTACTGGCGATGAACAGTGGTGCTGCAAGCTTAGGATACCAAAGAGTTGAATGCATAGTGTGGCACCAGAGTTGACACAGGTTGTTCTGAAAATGTGGAAATCGAGCATTGGATGTGCAACTAGCGTAAATATCACAGATTATAGCATGGAAATTATCATTGCATGCTACATGAACAACCACGTCTTCCACAAGATTGTCGTCAACATACCTGAAAACCAACTCAAGGTGATGGATGATCACGCTGTTAGACAAAAAAAATCCTTTCGAGTGATTGACATGAACGAAGGTTCTCCACAGAATCATAGCTTTCAACAAATAATATCAATCTTTGCTGGTCTGATCAAGCATGATGCTCAGACCGAGTTGACAACAGCATGGTGCTACGCGTGACAGATATATTGACTATTTTATTAATTGAGCGAAATGAGATGAGATCTGTCTTGAGCTGCATATCAAACCTACCATTAGTAGTAATCTATAACCATACGTACACAATGCATCGACTGTGGAAAAATTTGCAGTGTTTGTACGTGATAAAAAAACGCTTGATTAGCTGAGCCATTGAACTCACAGCATCCTGTAAAGCAAAATGATCGGCTATCTTCTTCGGCTATTGGCCATCAAGTCCATTGCAAGTAAAGGTAAACTGCTTCCATGAGGCGATGCACTCCGATGGCCAATTTTGCCTCTTTCAACAGTACGCGATTTTTGATGATGCTTCTTTGTCTACACGCTTCCACATGCTACATCGCCCGATACTCTCTTGAGACAGAGAGTTACCAAGTGATAACCGTTGCCCACAATCTGATCGCAGAGGATCCAGTTGACAGAGCCCAGATAAATAGAAGGGCGTGGGATATCATTCCAGCTAATCACCATGCGTCAACGCTACTTATCACCCAATGAATATTTTCCATTCTATTTGTCCTGTACTTTCACCCCTTCCCGTGATCATAACAAATTCCAGCTGGTATGGCATTCAGTGTACAAAAGTAAGGGATCAGAAAACGGAGTAGAGGACTGCTAGACGCCCATCTTGTTGTGCTGCTTGATGGAATGGACGCGTAAGCAACAGCAGCAGGGACAACCAACAAGGCTCCTTTATTTACCGTTTGTCGCTGAAGGAGCGGCTGCGACAGGGAGGATTATTTCTTTTGACGCCAAGAGCTCTTCGTCACGCATTATAGACGGCAGCATTTCCATATCCATGATCTCCAATCCACTGTTGTTGAAGGAGAAGAAAGAGCGCACATCCATCGAGCTCCGGCGGAAGCGCAATCGAGAGGCGATGCAGCGCGCTCGACAGCGTGACAAGGTACGATGAGCAATTCTCGTCATTCATAACTATTCAAACCTATCACCTAAACTTTTTTTCATGTCTGTACTAACCTTTGGCGCTCTGCCCTGTGAATATCATCACCAGGAGTACATGGACGGCCTACGACAGCAAGCTGCTGCTCTAGAAAAGACGCATAGTGCACTATTAGCTAAAGTCGATGCCAAACTCGCGCAGTTTTCGCTGCAGCACGGCGATAGTTTAACTGTTGATAGTGGGAATCGCATCTCGGCTATTCAAGCGAAACTCGAGGCTGCCCGAAAAGAGGCACAACAATTGATGGAACAGAATCTGCACTTCCAAGACAAAATTGTAGATCGAATCAAGAGTGAAGACCGCATGGAAGGGCTGCTGCGCGAACTTGTGGTGCGTTGCCGTTCTTATTGGTTGTATATTTGCTACATTATGGAGTTGGCTTGCTTACGCTGTCTGTGAATAACAAACACTAGCGCGAACAAGAAGCTCAAGAACAGCGATTTAAAGATATTCTCTATGGGGTTGATATCCACACTAGTATTGTTTTCACAGAGGAACGCGCCATGGAGGAGATTCTAGCGTCTCGACATGGGCGGACAGCGGTGGAGAAGAAAGGATTTAGAGATACCCAGAGCATCGACCTCTTTGGGTGGACAACACAGCATCGCTTCGAAGGGAATGAGCTCCATCTTTCGTTTAAGAAAGTATTTCCTAATCGCACTGCATATCAGGTGATGACACAAAACTGGGCCAACGAATTGAAACTCGTCACGTATCGCAATTCGGTCCAAGCAGCTTCGCAGCAATGGACGGTAAGTCATGGATCATGCAATCAACAAGGGAAATTGTATTCATTTGGTATATTGTTATGTGCAGTTTCTCCAGAAAATTAATAATGATACGTACTTGTTGGAACGTGAGGTCGTCGACCCAAATAACGAAGGCAAGCGTATGAGGCTCTTATACCTTCGATTTCGATTGTTCGAACCTGATGGCAGCTATGCTATTGTGATTCAAAGCATTCAACAACCTCATGTAAAAGATGGAAACAACATGGATCACTGGGCGGATAAAATTTGGGCGAGTGAAGCGTGTATGTGGACACAGTTCATTCCAGTCATAGATTCTTCTTGTCCAAACTCAACGCGTGAGCATTGCGAAGTGCGGATGATCGGCAAAAGTGTAGTTGGTGACGCGAAGACGGCGCATGATAACGTCCTCGAGACGATAATGGGTGTGCTGCGATGGGAGAATATCAACGTCGGCCCGATGCTGTCGCTAACGCACACGAGTTGTTCGGAGTGAGTGCGCGCGATATCGATATCCTGTGCTTGTATATCACTGTTAGATCATTGTAATTACATTGATTCTGGTTTTGGTGAGTCCCATTGGCAATGATATGTTTTGTCCGAATCACTTAAACGCATGGTTCTCAAAAATGTTCATGGTAACATCACTTTAACTCAAGCATCACTACTGAATCAGGAGCTTAGGTGGGTAAAACCTTGAGCGTGGATGGCATCACTGATCGTTCCCAGGCCAAATTTCGCGCAAGCGTGTCAACAACCCGTCGATACATATCTTCCTGTGTGTTGTATTCAGTTCGAAGGTGGAACTTGACCAGACACCCGGACTCCCCAGTCTTGGCATCATTTTCATGGAGAAATTCTATCCACGATGACGAATCGGCGTATTCGATCGAAGAAAGTGCTTCTGTCAGTGCACGCAGCTCTGGTGTGCGGGGATTCATCGATGAGCGGCCAATCGCGAAGCCTTTTTCGGTTTGCAATCGAAAGCGCAAGTGCATTCCGCGCATGATCTTCTCTGGATCCATTGGGTGCCTGTAATCCATCCCTGCTATGAATGTGCTGTCGTTGATGACCTGAAGCACTTGGCAGCGGATGAGCCGACGTGTGAGCATGGATTTTACCGTGTCGGTATATGTCGACCATGCTCTGACCATCGCCTCCTGTGGTGCCACTCTAGGAAAGAATTTGGCAAAGCAGATAAACACATCGTTCGCGAAAGAGAGTTTGCATGAGATTCTCCAGCCGAATGTCGACGCAGGCGAAAATAAATAGTCGGATTTGGCTCCTTTGGTTGATTCGCTTAGCCCAGGTGCAGAAAGTGGCTCGGCCGTTTCTTCTAACATACACATCTGTTGATAACACACTCGAATACGCTCACTAGCTTCTTCTTGCGTGATCGGAGTGAACTCAAACTCTGGAAACAGGTAGGCGTCATCTTGCGTAGCTAGTGGATTAAGCAATCCGAGTTCTTCTTCACGATCGATCATAGCCTGTCGCAACCGGCAATAGCTTTTCTCCCGTCGAATAAGCATCTTCTCCAGCAGATATTTTTCTTCCTGCAACATGTGCGACATATCGGCCAATTGGTAATACTTGGCCTTCAGTGTCTTGATCGATGAGGAATCGTTTGTTGAATTGTCAACGTCATCACCTGCACCATCGATGATGAACCCAAACTGACGCTGGCGCGCTGCATCACTAAGACATAGATAATGATCTTCCAGCAGCTTCAGCGTTTCTTTCATTTCATTAATATTCTCTCGCTGCTTCTGCCGCACCAGTGCCATAGCTTCACGATTTCGTTTCCGTCGCACTTCTTTCGTTGTCAATCCTCGTTCATCCGGCGCACGGTGTAGCTCTCTCCGCTTGCTCTTCGTTTTCACTTCCGCCTGCATAGGCGATATTGCATTCACTACCATCGCTATCTTTGTCTTTGCATCTAATTCATTTTCGTGGTTAATTACATCCTCCTGTCTGGGAGCCTCTGTGATTATACTCATGAGACCTTCTCTTTTGCAAGATTCGGTGAAGTACACTGGATTTACCAGTTCATTAACGGATCGGTTTACAGTAGATGACCACTCGCCATCGGCAGAGCACAACGTCCACGGCTGTGTAGCTACATCCATTTGGACAGCCACATTAGGATCTTCCTGGAAACGCTTCTCTGTTGAAGATGTGGCGCTCATGCTTCGGATCTCAAATGCGAACGTCACCACGCCGTTGGGCTTTTCTTCTTCATGTGAGGTTTGCCCACTGGGGTCGCAGTGATTGGTTGATATTGGCGTCAACGGCGAAAGCATCTCCCTTTCATTTTATTTTCGCAGGCTGTCTGTCCGTACGGAAAATATATGAGATTCACTATCCATTTTGTCCGTCTGACCAAACCTATCATACTGACTAGAAAAATCTGACAAACGAATTACCTCGAAATCTTATTTTCAGTATAACCAACTGCAGGTGTGTCTTTGCAACCAGTATGGAGAATTTTTTTTACTGGTATGTCATTCGACAATTCGTCACCATGGCGGGAAAGCGCTCAAGAAGGAACTGGCAAAGCACACTACCGTTCGTTCCGTCGGCGACTTTCGTACAAGCAAGCGATGTTTCCACTGTCACGCTGAATTTTCGAAGGTAGTATTCCCGAAAATGGCCAACGGCGTTCCCGATGGCACAATTGAATCTCGATCCGTTTTGCACTGTGAATCCAGTGAATGCAAGACGTTTTGGGATCGCGACGTGAACGCTTCGCCGAATATTATGCACGTGACGATAGAACTTTTCAACAATCGAGCAAGACCAGAGTACTTGCAACGAGAATAGAGTGAGTCGTAGAAGCGCAAAAAAAGCGTGAGCTCGGGGTCTTCGGACTTGAACCTGCTCACACGGTACAGCCCGTATTCTAGGTATAGCCACTTGGTAGGCGCAACTCGCGAAGCAAGTTGGAGTAACCTAGTTAGCTAAAACTGCAGCATTCCTCCTGATCATCATCAGAACTGTTATGTAACAGTTAATAATATGCGTTACAATGTTGTTGGAATTAGCTGATTGCAATCAGATAAATCGTGTGCTCGATAGCTCCACCTAGGACGACCAAAAGCTCCTTCAAAGTTCCAGGCCATTCATGTATTGTAATTAATTCACATGAAGTCACTCCTTCGTTTTTACATTGATTTACAAACACGACTCAAAAAGAAACCAAAGCATGAGGTCAAGGAATCTGAGAATCCCATTTTTCTGCTTATTCCATGCGGTTGTGCAGTTTAACTAGAACTCTATTGTTTAATCAGTGTATCGTCTGCATTGATGGACATATAGCACATCCTTCTAAGCTAAACATTTGGCGTTTAGGAGCAACGACCTTGTGACTGGTAACATGACGATGATCTCACAATCATAGGCACACTTCTCACAAAGTCTGTTGTTGCGCTGTATGTGAGGGTTTACATCGATCTCATACACGCCTCGAAAGAGAAGACCAATCAGAACTCCGATTACCGGGCCAAAACGGCTCCACTTGACTTCCATCAACATTAAACATCATTTTATATGTGTGACCCATCGCAATACAAATGAATTGGGGGGGGGGCAAGACATAGTCTTGCTCGCGAAACATTCGACCAGCTAGATACCGAAACAAGTAGGATCTCTTCGAGGGTGGAAAAAGGATAGCTTGCACAGTTGAAGATGGGCTCGACTCCGTTAAGTTTACTATTTAAACGACCATTGTGCCTTGACTGAAGCTCCACTATGGATGTAACTGTGCTTGCACTGTTATGATAATGTTTACCAATGTCATTTGCTGCGAGACTTCCCTATACCCCTCGATATAGAGGTGCTTGAATTAGCCCATCTTCTGGGAGACTCCCTGTTTGAGATGCTAATGAGATCTGACGATGACGGCCAAGGCGTAATGTCTTGTTGTGGAATGTGCAACTATCAGAAAGCCAGGTGGCTGACTTCACTAAGAATCCCTTATGCGAGGCAAGAAGAAGACTCGTCTTATTTTAACTCTAGTGCCACTGTTACCCAATCACTGAAAAAGGAGGATAACAGCAACCTAAGCACGAACTGCATAATCCAGAGTCATGATAAACTATCTAGCAAAGCGGTTTTGGTGAGGAAATATTGGGTATCAATGATAGCTATGGCTTCAATTGGTCTGCGACGATAGGTCTCTGTTGCGAGTATGTCTTTTGCTCTTTCATGTCGTGGTGTAAAAGACATGAACTGATTTTAAGGAAGCACTTCTTTACCCTAGTCGAGACTTGACGTTTTAAATTGCGAGTCATTGCTTGTAGTTTCATTAGCTGAACCAAATAAAAAGATAGTGTTTATCAATGTGATATTCGACCGTAGCCCGCACTATTGCTTCCTCTGTTGGAGTTTTGATTCATTCCGTCGCTGTGGTGTGGCGCTAATGTGTTAAAATAGAGCCCTATTTTAACTACGCTCATAGTTTATTTTAGCTCTTTCAGACGGATGCTTCATGCTGACTATGATGTACTTCAACATAAAAGTGGTACATGCTGTTACCTGCTCCCTCATTTTTCTCTTCCATCTCAAGAGCTTCTTTCATGATGAAAAGTCGCGTTGGACAGTGCCTTGGTGTTGTATCAATGGCAGCCTACGTAGTACCACTAATAGCATGTCTTCTTATATCCCCAGAAGTTTCACTACTGTAATTGGAATAGTCATTGCACAAGCCTCGCAAATACGGGATCGACAGTGTCTTTTGCATTTTCATTCACTATTTTACAACAACCCCTACTGAATTCCAGTATATATACTCAGGTATCTTATTAGAATACCTAGTCGGTGGATCATTGCTAAACTACTTCTAACGCGCACTACTACACAGAGTTTAACGACAAGTTTCCAGGCGTTGCTCTAGAACATCTCCCGATTCTCTCTGTTTTTCCTTGACAGATTGCTGTCACTGAGACTGGATGATTTCTGTTCGCCACTGCTGACTCCTCCCTCCAGCACTCAGAGCTACAATCAGCAAAGGTACCGGTGCTGAGGAGTGTTGCTAGGCATGAGAAAGTTCAGTTGGGTGGATCCGTGCTTTCACATCCTTGCATTTCAGCATTCCTAACCGATCCTTCTTGTTTGATGGGCGACCCTCCACTCCTCCTGTCTTCTATCTTCTCCTCGGCCCAATGTTCCTTACGCATGTTTAGTCCTTTATATTCATGAATGGAAAAGCCCGACTACTTCCCAATCCACATTCCTCAATTTGCCTTCTTCCAGACAAATAAACCAACAGCTTCCAACACTCACCACAATCATGAAGTTCTTCGTTGCTACCGCTCTCGTCGCAACCATCGCTAGCGCGGTCAATGCCGCCAGCTGCTCCACTTCTACGTTGGCTGTGCTGCTTGCAGACTCGAACCTGGAAACCTGTGGTACCGACTCGGGTTATTCTTTCACGTCGGGTGTGAAGCCCACAGAGGCAGAAGCCGAGGCCATGTGCTCGTCTGAGGCGTGCCAAGCGATGCTTGAGACTGTGAACTCGATGGGATTGACTGATTGCCAGATCCCATTGGGTGATCAGATCTACTTGCTCGCGGACTTGGTTGACTATGCTGCTGGTATTTGTGCGGCTCAGTCGTCGGCGTCTTCGACTGCCTCTTCGGCCACGTCGTCCACGACATCGTCCACGACTTCATCGACTACGTCTTCGACTGCTTCATCGACTGCTTCGTCGACGTCGACTGATACGACGTCGTCGAGCACCACGACCTATTGCTAAACTCTCGAGCTTTTTCCTTTTTACTCTTGCGAGTGACTTCGGATTGAGGGAGCTGCGGCAAGTGTACTGTTTGTAGGGCATCAGGCTCAGTCTGCTTGGACCACATATATGCTCACAACTATGTGTTACCTGTTCGTGTGTGAGAAAATAAAAGCAGATTTTTGATCATGTGGAGTTTCATGTGGTCATGTTCCTTATTATCTACTTCGTTTGTGTAAAATGTGTACTTCTTGACATAATGTGGCTAGATGTGGAAGGATTTCAGGTGGAGCAATCAAGTTATGATATGGATGCCATACAGCCCAGGCCAAAACTTTGGAATAACAGGTTTTCGCTCGAATTCTAGTGAATAAAAATCAGTAAGCTGAAGTTTGGCGTAAATGTTCTAATTGRCGTTTATGACAGGTAGGCACCATTTTCTTGAGATTGAGATTTGTTCTAGTGCAAGAGATACATTTGTCAGAAAGTGAAGATGGTCCAAAGTTTGGAAGATTGTTGGAAGACTTATGTTGTTTAGATTTCTAGAGTGTTGTTTGAGTAAGGAAAGGCTGTATAAAGCAGAGGAAATCGAGCTGTGGGACTAGACAATTTTCTCCCCCAAAAAATCCGAACAATGATATCAACAGCGATCCAGTTGTCAGACAAAGGAAGAGGTCAGATCTTTGGTTTACGAAAAGCTGGATGGACGCAAGCACGCATTGCAGCAGAGGTTAATCGCTCTCAATCGGTTGTAATTTCTTGAAGAGTCCTAAGACGCATGGAAGAAACCCGCGTTCAGGAAGACCCAAGAAGCTCACGGAAAAAGCGCGTCGAGAACTTATCAGAAGTTCAAAGTCGAAAGGAATGACATCAAAGCGACTTAAAACCCAGCTTAACCTTGATGCATCTGATTGCACCGTTCGACGAGAGCTTCAAAGCCCATTCTTCATGCGATATGGTAAATGGAAGATGACTCCCAAGCTCTGTGTACAGCATATAAAAAACGACTCATATGGGCTAGGAAGATGAATTCTGATCGAACGGATTGGATTCGTGTGATATTTTCCGACGAAAAGAAATTTAATTTAAATGGTCCAGATAGGATGCAATATTACTGGCATAACCTGCGAAACGAGAAGAAGTCATTCTTTAGTCGCCAAAATGGAGGTGGCTCCGTCATGGTTTGGGGTGGATTTTCGTCGCGTGGAACCACTGGTTTAGCGATCTTGACAGGCCATCAATATTCTTTTGATTATCAGGAAATACTGTCGACCTACTTGTTCCCTTTTGGAGACGATGTCTACGACGGCTCGGATATTTTCCAACATGATAACATGAATATTCATGCATCAATTTCCACTCGAACATTTTTGAGGGATCTCAATGTGTATATTCTCGACTGGTCATCGCTATCTCCGGACTTGAATCCTATAGAAAATGCTTGGGAAGACCTAGTTAGAGCGAATTGTGATGTTGGAAAGCAGTATAACAGCATCATCGAACTGAAAGCCACAGCTGTGAGAGCGTGGAAAAACGTGAGTTATGGCCGGTTTCTCACGCTGGTTACATCAATACCAGATCGCTGCAACGACGTCATAGAGAGGCATGGAGGAATGACTGAATACTAGGCTCATTCAATGACTCTAAAACGCTCTAAAAATCTAAACAACATAAGTCTTCCAACAATCTTCCAAACTTTGGACCATCTTCACTTTCTGRCAAATGTATCTCTTGCACTAGAACAAATCTCAATCTCAAGAAAATGGTGCCTACCTGTCATAAACGTCAATTAGAACATTTACGCCAAACTTCAGCTTACTGATTTTTATTCACTAGAATTCGAGCGAAAACCTGTTATTCCAAAGTTTTGGCCTGGGCTATAACTTTTTTCTGCTTCCCACCAACACCGTGCACTATACTTAGAATTGGCCAAGACAAGACATGCTCTGATCAAACTATACTTATTTTCGCATAACATCAACAGCGTGCAAGCACTAGACTTTCATTTTAAGTTTACTGTGCATTCTAATCTTGTAGAAGAAAACCATGATACATAAAGTCCATTGCCGGTGGCACGACCTTCTATTTTCTTTAAAACGTTGTCGTTCGATCACATTACGATAACGTTATATGAATACAAACGGTGCCTACCGATCCTCTGACTGGAGCCTTTCGCTAGTCTTGAGAGTGGAACATTCTGGTCCTAGTGGAAGGTGCCGGTGCTGCATTCAGCAAATTCAACTTCAACCTTTGCTTATCCCTCTCATGTCCAGTTGCAAAAGCGTGGTACTTAAGTACATCTCTTCGCATCATAACCGATCTTTTCCATCATCGACTTACTATAGCATACCAGGTTGTATAAAATAATCCCACCAATCCACTACGGAAAGCCTTATGCGTGACAGATCATCAATCTATAAAATATCGCGGCCATATTCTCCTTCATAACCATTCGCTGATGTGTCATTAGTCACGTCAACGACTGCAACATTCTTAATTACCTAGAACCCACGTTTGAAGACTATGATCAACATCTGTGCCATCTTCCTCTTGCTGCTAGACATCATTCCTCAATTTGCCTTCTTCCAGACAAATAAACCAACAGCTTCCAACACTCACCACAATCATGAAGTTCTTCGTTGCTACCGCTCTCGTCGCA
>BCKE01000026.1:203117-289725 GCA_001600495.1 Pilasporangium apinafurcum | reverse complement strand
CGCTTTCTCGCGCGTTGAAGCGACTCGCGATTTCGCTTTCGATGTAGTTCCTGTGGTGTGAGACCTAGTTCATCTGGGTCTCGTCTCCGCTGTCTCCGCTTTTCTGTGGAGTTGGTCGTACCACACTGCGTGGTGGTGAGTGCTTTATTCTCACCAGTAGTACTAGGTACCTCAATTGTCAATGGCGGTGGTGGTGGTGTTAACACAGCTTCGCCTTCTTTAGTGATGATTTCCTTTTTTAATGAACTGGTTGATCTCGATGTGTTGTCCTCATTCTCTTCAGCTCGCTCTTTGGGTTGCTGCTGTTGAATGGTCACATTTGAATTATTATGTGTTGCTAGATGTTCTTCGTACCATGACAATAGCTCGCTGAGTTCGTCCGACATTCACACGCAAGAAGAAAATCTCTATGCTGACTTCAGAAAAAAATTGTGTTGCGCAAGCGGCTACAAAAAAAAAGGCAGCCAGCTCCCACTCATCGGTGAGGAGTGATAGTCTTAATTACGCAAGCATTGGAAAAACGTATGATGATGAACTCTTAGCAATGGATGGAGTATGAAAGATTGATGGACGTGGTCATGAGTGCAATATTTCGCGCATGGAAACATGATGTTATACACCACATTAGAACGGTGGACTTGAGAATTCATTCCATTATAGATAGCAAGATGGACTTTTTACATTAATGCTGCCCGGATTTCTCTTTCAGATCTGATTATCTGGTCAAAAACGTTTAGTAGCTGTGCCATGCGCAGATACTGCCGTTTCCACCCCACACTGCACTAGACAGGGCATTATCTTCAGATGCAATGATATGGGATATCGCCTTGCTATTTTGTACGACTGTCACATGCTCTTTGCGATTCCAAACTCGATCCATAATAGAATTAGAGTAGTAGATCTTGGGGCTCCTGCTGCTTGTAAAATCCCACATAGTACTTCTAGCTATGTTGCTGTTATCCAACACCACAATTGCACAGTCCAATATGTGAAATTCATGGAGCAGCAGCTCGTAGCATTTGCAACACTGGTTCATTTTGGTTTGTAGCTCTTCACCATCCAATCGCATGCATTCTTCTGGAGGAATGTTGGTAGAGCCAGCCTGATCAAGAATGGACACATCCAGCAACCAGATACGTAGTTACTGCTTCGATCTCTCCACCAGCACTAGACCATGCACAAGGTAGAGAGCAGATCGCTGGCAGAATAAAATTGGACAGATAACTGGTATGGCGAGTGATGCTAGACCGCTTGAAACGGACACCATTGGAGACGCACATTGCAGCAGACACGGTCGAAATGATGAAAAGAGTAGGGAGGTGGTAAACTGCACTCACTTCATTGCATCCAATGGATCAGCTTCGGACTCTTCCTTGATTACCGCTGCTTCGAAGGATGTGTCACTACTGCAAGAGGAAAAGGTGGTAGACATTTCTCGTCAAGATAATGGCGGTCCAGTGACGTTGGCTATGCAACGGAAACGACAACGCGAGATTGAACGACAGTCAAGACGACGGAAACTCGTCCAAGTGGAGCAAATGAAAGTGACGTTAGAGAACCTTATGCAACAGTACCAGCAGCTGAGCGTTGCGTGTGCTGAACAGCATCGTTGCCATAGTGGAGGTGGCAATCCAACAACCAAGGACGCTTGCCTTCAAAAGCTAACATCCAATTACAACGCACTCGCAGATGTCTCGCATGCATTGAAAGAAGAGCGATTCCTACTGAAGAAAGCTTGGATTGAGAAGCAGAAAACATTTCAGCGGATTCAACAGGCGGTGGTCGATTACCAGCAGGAATGCATATTACCGAATCCACGCCTTGCCGTTTCTGTGAACGACTCGCTTTGTTCTGGATTCGACTTTGTGCCAATCACTGAAGAGTACGCAAATGAGCGAATTCACCAATGTTACCAACAAATACGCCTGCTAGAAGAGATTGCACAGCCAATTATGCCTGAATATGATAACAACTCTGCTCAGTTTGGATCACCATCGAACTCATCGCTGCTGTCGACCTTTGGTTGGGATATTTCTTGCAAACTCACTATTGCAGATGATCTTTTCGCCTGTTCTTCCAAGTTTTTTCCTGATGTTACAGCATACAACGTAATGCAGTGGACATGGCTGGCGTATAAGAACCCCAAGGATAAACTCATGCCGTCGAGATCAGTAGTACGCTATGAAGTGCTTCAACAGCTCAATGATACCATGTACATTGCTGGAATTGACCTGGAACATCCAAGGAAAGAAGGAGTGCTGATGCGTGGTATACACTTGCTGTTCCATTTGCAGACTAATATTGGATATGCAATGGGTCAATTGTCTCTAAATCCAACTTCACCTGATCTGAGAGCCATCCAGGAAGAGCAGTCGTCATTTGAATATGTGGATTCCATGGCGTGGATGGAGTTCATTCCTCAAATCGACGATGAAACAGGAGTAGAAGGGTGTTTGATGAAGTCTTATGGATACACGGAGTACAATACACTGGAAGATCCATATTTGCGGTTACTCAACGGCATCCATAGGCTGTTGATATGGGAGAATGCTGTCATGCCGTCACCTGTGAAGCTTCTGTCATTGTCATAGGGATCGATGTTGATCAGTTTGATTGATTAAAAGTAGAAACGAAGCATACTAGATATCTCTGTGGTTTGCTAGCGAAATTTGCATAACAGATTAGCCATGATGCGTTGGTGTAGTTCGATATATCATTTCTGGCATGTCGACTAAATAAAATGCTAATTAGACAGGAATGACGGTGTTTCATAGCAATTACCAACATTCATGGCTTGTTGGAGGATCAACAGTCTAGAAAAGGAGAGACCTCTCTTCTCATACTTCCTCCCTTTTTTTCTTGCCAAGAGTGATGGCGGACGAGCTCTTGGAGTTGCTGTCAGGTCTGGACGACGTAGAAGAAATCCTACTTCTTGATGGGGTTCCAGATAACGAAGAAGGCGGGCAGGAATTTGTGCTTCATGATCTCCCCTTGATTGATTCCCAAACATTGTTCCCCATTGATCGGAACGAGACTGACGCTGAAAAAACACGAAAATCCGATGCCTTCTCGCCTTTGATGGACCTTCTCGATCAAAGAGATGACAACATAGCTGACAAGCTCGAAAAAGAAATGACACCGAGTATTACAAAAGAGGACAAGCAGGCAAAGAAGAAGAAGACAAAATCGCATCGACGCCTGCGGAAGAAACCCAATCGAAAGCTAACGGAGCTCACGCCCGAAGAAAAGAAACAGCGCGAGTTGAGCGAACAAGGACTGACGCCACGCGAGATTTTACGCAAGCGGAATCGTGAATCGCTCCAGCGCGCACGGAAACGGGAACGCGAGGAAGTCGAACAGATGAGGACGACGCTGCAAAAGCTCACTCAAAAATTCCAGGAGCTCAGCGAAGTCACTAAAGCTCGCCGACAAAAGCGAGAATCCACTTCTACCACAGCTAGTGATCGATATGATCAGCTCATATGTGACTACTATGACACGGCGAGGCTTTCCCATTCTCTCAAAGAAGAGAATTTTGTGCTTGAGCAAGCACTGGCTGAAAGAGAAAAAGCAAGCCAGCGGATCTATCAAGTCATACACGACCACGGCCGCGAAATTATGTTATCCACTCCTCTGTCATCGTCAATAGCAATTTATTCCATTCAATTCGTCCCAACTATTGGTGTTGTGGCGTGGGAACACGACCCAAAACCAGTTCTGAAGTTGCAGTACTTGGAAACAGTACCGCCAACTGGTTATGGAGCTGGAGCATTTGTTCCTGTAAAGCAGGAGGCGTCAACTACGTTTGGATGGGACATTGTTTACACAGCTCAGCTGGTCTTTTATCTTGTTGCATGGCTTCTCAAGCTGGTTGGATCACGGCGCAAATGCTGACATTGATCAGTTTCATACAGTTTATTTGCATATCTATACTTCTATCTGAGTTCTTTATACATGGGCATTTTATTTTTTTGTGTGTGTGCTCGAAATTCTTTGCGAGTATATTTCTCTAGTCTGCGAAGACATAACATGATTTCAATGCAATTTCCATTATCCGGAACCGATTGATCGTAATACACACAAGTGGAAAATAGACATGCCAATGGCCATTGCAATTAGCTTTGAATATCGAACAGCAACTTTGCACAAAGAGCTAATAATTTTCTAAGAAAACTGTGTATTGCCTCCTCGCAAATCCAAATTAAAGAAATAATCCAAAAAAAATGGAGAACTAATATGGAGATTCCAAGGCTTCGATCAAGTTTCGACCACATCGAGACCCAGACACAGGAATGGAGGACTGTTTGATCATGATACTCGACTGTAGTCCATGTATCAAGCGCAAAAACATGCATTTGCAGCTCTTGAACACCCTGAAGGCGATCACAGACTGAGAATTCAACGCTATTTCGACTCCTAATCTCAAATTAAATTCATGTTAGGCAATTGTGCTTGATTTGCCATGATATTATGACATTCGTCCACGAGACAATCAGATGACAGTGAAATAATCCATGCATCTATCAGGAAAAAAATATCTCGAGCTAATGGATGATTGCAACTATTTGTACTCTAAGAAGGTTTGTATAGAAGCCTACTGTAGCCTGAAAAATCTTTATTTCTGTAGCTCATTCTTATAGAATGTAAAGACTATCTCCGAGTCTTTCTTCTCTCTTTCCTCTGGGCGAATGGTTGTTCCTGGCGACGGCGGTGATGACAGGAAGTTCCAAGACGATGGGGAAGCAATGATAACTGTCTCCCAAAACAACACTGCCTTGAGGGCATTGAGCACTCGTAGGTATGTGTCCTGCTGTGTATTGTACTTGGTATGCGCATAAAATTTGAACATAAAACCATCCGTTTCTGGATGTGTCTGGGGGACGAACTCTGCCCACGAACTCGAGTTTATGTAATCAAATGACAACTTTTCTTTCGATAATGATGTCTGCTGGTTAGGTAGCCGCGATGGAGTCAACGAAGCATGGCCAAGGACAAACCCTCGATCTGTTTTCAAACGAAACATCAATTCGATTGTCCGAATGAATTTGCCCTTCTCAGTGGGGTGATGCATTTCGATGCCATTAACGAATGCACTATCATTAATGACTTGAAGCACTTCGCACCGCACGATTCGAGAAAAGGACATATGTTTGCCATTTGATTGAGTGGACATTGACCAGGACCTCTGCATTGCTTCATTGGATGTCAATCCAATAAAAAACTTCGAAAAACATGCAAAGAAGTGGCGTTCGTGCGTAGTTTTGCATATAATATCCCAGCCAAAAGTAGATGATGCAGCGCCATCATCCTGGGGTGCGAATGCTTCAGCACCCTCTATAGCCCACAATGGAACTGCCATTCCTTCCAGTATCTGCATTTGCCGATATGACTCACGAATGCAATCAGCCGCTTGGTCTTCAGTGATGGGTGTATAATCAAAGTCTGATACGAGTGGTGAGGTGGCGAATGTTGCTGTGGAAAAATTCAATCGCTTCAAGTCCTTATCAAAGTCGACTAGAACTTGTTGAACGCGTCGATATGTTTTTTCTTTCTCGATCAAAATCTTCTCAAGCAAATAATTCTCTTCCTGCAGACAATGTGACAGCTCTGCCAGTCTCAGATAATCAGTCACTCGCTTTAAATGTTCATCTTCGTCAGTAAGACATATTCCTTGTAAACGACGGGTTGTGGCTGCTTCGCTAAGCCCATAGAATTTGTGTGCGAGCTTCTGCAACGTGATTTTCATCTGCTCCACACGGTCCCGCTCCTGTTTTCTTGCGCGCTGAACAGATTCACGGTTGCGCTTGCGCTGGATTTCTAATGGAGTCAATCCTACTTCCGTCAATGCGCGTAATGCTTTCTCTTCCTTCGTCAGCTGCATCGACCGTGTGGTTGTTTGCGTTTCATTGTGATTATCCTGATTTGTGGGCTTCTTTGTGCAAATCTGCATTGGTTCGATATCTTCTTGTTTAGCTTGTGCCATATGCGTCTTGATATCTTGGTTCAGTGCAGGGCAATCATACCGTTGCATTGCTTCGCGTGCTGTAGCCGCTGCTACTTCTGCCCGATTCCAATCATCAACGGATCGCATCGACTGCTGCTCTGATAGATGAAGGTTATCAGCCATGTCCGAACGTTTCTGTTCTTCTTCATGGCTCGCATTCCATTCCAAAATTTGGTCGACTTCCATGTCGTCGTAACATGATAGAAACTCCGTAATGTTCATGTCTCTTCGTCGTATTTGTCAATATGAATGAAATCTGAAGATGAGCGTGAGCTACTCATAATTGAGAATGTTTGTAGCGTGGTCACCCGCAATCATTCCGCAGCCTTGACACGTTTGCCTTGCAAACAACTGTTTCTGATGGAAGCAAACAAATCCAAAGTGCTAATGACCACGTCCGTGCGGATTTGGTCATTTGCGCTTTAATAGTAACTTTTTGCCCTTATTGCATTTCCTAATGTCAAAAAGTTGTATGTGGCACGTTCTCACAATCGGTAGACACGCTGACAGATAGCAAGTACTTGGTCGCTCCGCCACGATAGTTCCTCGGTCTTCGATCGAGATTATCGCATGTAAAGATTCGCTTCGCGGAGGCAATGACCACGTTCCGCCATTCAAGGGGTTAGTTCGTTTAAAAACTATTAGTGGCAATCCACGAGGCTGTGACTCGTACAATACTTGTGCAGTCGTAGTTTCCCAACGCGTTGTCGACAACTTGCTCTTTTCCCAAGACTTGCGGTAGGCATAATGCCCTCTTCATCCATCCGTACTATTTGCTGTTCGCAGCCTTTTAGAGGTTGTAAGGTTACTAAGATAGCAGCACTTTGACATACGATGGTACGATACCAGCTTCCCAGATGGTCATCCCCTTCAACACATTTAAAAGGCGCAAGTATGAGTCCTCCTGCGTATCGTACGATGTACACATGAAAAACTTCACCATGCATCCTTCCACACCAGTGTTTTCATCTCTATGGGTACAAAACTCAGTCCAAACCGTCGAGTCGACATATTCAATGCAGGTGTGCTGCTGGGCAAATGTTCGAGCTGCTGAGGACGTAGGATTGAGCGTCGTAAGGCTCAGCGCAAATCCGTTCTCAATTTCAATGAAAGCTGCCAATCTAATCGCACGCATGATCTTGCCGGGTTTGATAGGATGGACGAGATCCCTCCCCATAACCAAAGTGCTGCCGTTGAGGACCTGAAGCACTTGATCACGAACAATCGGCCGACAGACAAACATCTTCTTTCCAGGGTATAAGTAGGAAGACCACGTGTTCTGCATTACCGACTGAGCCGTAGCACCAGGCAGGAACTTGGAGAAACAACCGAAGAATTCATTGTCATCTGTGATCTGACAAGAAATGTCCCAACCAAAAGTAGCTGCAGGAGTTGGCATTTCTTCATGCAGACTCAACCCTCCCATGATCTTGTTAGGAAAAGGTATCGCTGTCGCTTCTAACCTGCTAATCCGCCGATAGGATTTTTGAATACGCGCGTTTGCCTCTTTTTCTGTCAGGGGAACAAAGTCAAAGTCAAAGCCGGCTTCAGTTGGTCCACTATGGAGCAACTCTGATTGACGAGGTTTCATGTCAAAATCAACCAGGATTTGCTTCACACTCTGCGTAAAAAGCTGTTTCTGGCTCACTAAATTCTCCAATCGAAAGTTATCTTCTTGCAAACAATTAAGCAGATGCGAAAGAGCAACATATTGAGCCTCCAATGTTCTTCTTGCTTCAGATCGGCTGTTATCCCGACTAAGTACAAAACTTTGCTGTTCAAATTCATCATGAAGTCGCTGATATTGGATCGTAAGCTGTTGCAACGTTTCTTTCATCTGTTGCAATTTTTCATGTTTGCGTCGGCGGAAACGCTGCATACATTCTCGATTTCGCGTGCGTTGTAACGACAGAGTCATCCTTGCTCTGGTCAAAGTACTTGCAGCGGGATTTTCTTCACTTTTGGAGCCCTGGGTATCTGTATAGACTGCATTCACACTAATATTTGTCGCACATATTTGTGGGCAATCACTAGCTGCGATATTATGTGAATGGTCGTTTTCCATTGTATATTTTCCAGATTCATCTTTCACAGCATTATGCGAGGTTTCGACACGCGTTTGCAGTTGTGTATGTGCGTTGTCAAGAGATGATTCGCCACAAAGCTCGTGTAGAGAAATTCCAGTGGGGCTAACACACCGATTCTCTTCGTCGATCATCCAATCGCCCAGCACCAGGTCTCCACAGGTCATCACAAACTCGTGAAGCTCGTCCATTGGCACATTCATTCGCTTGATCTCCTGGTTCTTTATGAGACGGAGATGTTCGGCACATTTCGATTGGCTATAGAATGCGTCAACATTTGCTTAAGTTGCATTAATGGTGCGGAATGATTGTGTATGACGTCATATGTTGAGATAGGGAGCACCTTTATCTCTCGTTTAAGTTTTACGCAAATCCTTCGATTTCCGAATTCAGAGACTTTTTTTATCATCGCAACCATTTTCATTGCATTCCTCATTCAAAAGATTCAACCAGTTAAAGTGACTTGTTTCAAGAAGTTCATTTTGATCTCTATGATGAAATGCAACGTGCGCGCGTAATAGACAAACAATAGCATTAAGCTTACTTCAGATTATTTTATTCTACCTGAAGAAGAGGGCAAAAGTTTGATGGTCCTTTTTTGAGTTGTGCATTACCAGGAATGCGATGAAGAGGCAGAGCTCTTGCGTTATCCGCATGTTTGATAAGATTGTTTTATCCAAGGCCAGCGGATATGCTTTCTACGCGCAACATAAAGGAATGCTTGTCACCATGCCGTCATTCTGTGTGAGCCAGTTCATTTTGGAATTTTCTTTGGGGAAGATAAGCGGTAGAGATGGAGGAGGAGTTGGTAGCATTGCTGAATGACTATGAATGCGTCCCCTTGTCTATAGTTAGAGGATACGAACACGATCTAGATCTTGGCCTAAATAGTATGCGCCAAGAAGGTAGCAATAGCGACTTGAACGATGTAGAGCAGTTGTCGAACCTTAGCGATTTACTGTTGCCATTTGAGGCGACCAATCTGTTACCAACCTTGCCTTCTAGCAATGTAGGGATAGAAACAAACGTTTTCGCTGATTCATGTCAGCATACGATCTCTCCAACGTGCAATATCACTAAGCCTAGTAGTGATAGCCTTCATACAGAGCATAATAATCAGAAAGGTAGACCGCAACAAATTGTTGAATCAAAGAGAAGTATTAGTGTTCATGCGGCTACAAAAGAAAAACAGAAAATGTTGAGCTCACGTGAACAGAAGCTGATGTCGCTAGAGCGTCAGCGAAAACAGAACCGCGAAAGTATGCAACGCGCGCGAAAGCGCAAGCGTGAGAACATGGAACAGATGCGGAAGACACTTCGGGATCTCACAGACCAGTATCAGCAACTCAGCCTCGAGGCAACTAAACGACGGGATAGAATGGCCGCCGACAACGACGCATACCGAAAGTTAGAAGCAGCTTACTACGAATCGGCGGATCTATCTCACCATCTGCATAACGAAAAATTTAGTCTGGAGCAACTACTCGCGGCCAGACAGATGTTCTTTTTGCGAATAAAGCTGGCCATGACCGATCGCTACACAGAGCTAGCATTGCCACCTTCACTGATGACAACCATGGATCCACTCTGCTTGAACTTTGAGTTTGTTCCAGTGACAGAACACCAGGCAGATGCTCGCGTTCGGGATAGTATGGCCCAAATGCGTTTGCTTGAAGAGATGGCGCAGCCTTGGCATACGCTTTTCATTCATAGTGATTCATTGTCACATGAATTGCAGTATCCCATGTCCCCATCAGCAACGTTTGGGTGGGAAGTTTTATGCAAGATGTCAGTTGAACAGAGATTATTTGCGAGCTTTTCCAAGTTTTTCCCCAACACAATCGCCCAGGATTTATGGGAGAAAACCTGGGTACTCATTACAGATCCGACCATGCCCAGTTCTCCCTTGCGCAGTGTGCTTCGTTATACAGTGCTTCAAGTCCTGAATGACGATACAATTGTGACAGGCATCGACAGTGAGCACCCAATCACGACCGGCAAAGTTCACCGTATCATTGAGTTGCGCGCCCGCTTAAAAACTGAAGCTGGCTTCGCGATTGCGACCACCGTGATGAACCCAATGCTATCGACGCCAGTAGATCCTATACCTTGGAGTCATCTGTCGCAAGTCGAGTATGTGGATTGGAACACGCGGTTTGATGCTATTCCTGAGGTGGACGCGGCTACTGGAGTAATGGGTTGTCGAGTCAAGTTTTATGTTGACACGGAGCACAAATCAATGGCGACGATGTACACGCGACTACTGAGTATTTTTCGGGGCACATTGGGGTGGGAGAGCGTGATGATCCCTTCATCGTTGCAGCTCATATCCTTTCCAAGTTAGGAGCTGTATGGACAAGTAGCTATCGAGTGATGGCTACAGACAGTTAGATGTTGTTGTACTCGACCCAGTGTCGAGTATATATGAAAAGAGTTGAATGCATATGTACTGAAGGCGTTTCCAAATATATTGTCTTATACAGGTGACTAGAGAAAATGGGCAATCCAATGGTGAAAATTGCATTTGAAACAGCGGTATTTAGCTGGGCAGTAAATTATCAAGAGACAGCCAGGAACGAGCTCTTTGGTTGCTTTTCTCTGGTATTACCGTGCATGGAGTGATGTTGAGGACATGCGCGCCCAATTCCAAAGTAGAAGCTGGCATAAGGATGCGCCTTAGTACATTGGCTATCTAAAAACTTTAGGCTGTGAATGAAAAGACTTTTGTGCTGGGGATCGACCAGACACAGCCAACAAAAGCAAGGAAGATAATGCACGCCATGAGACTGATCGCTTCTTTCTCAACAGCGACTGGATTCGTGGTTGCTCAGACGTCTATGAATCCAGTGATTATGTCAGTATGGGCGTTTGTAGAGAAGCATATCTGCACTGGATATGTGGATCTCATGGCTTTGCTAGAGTTTTGTCAGTACAGAGACTGAAATGCGGGAATCGACGGCTGTTTGGCTCAGATAATTAGATGTACGTCATACAACATCCCACAAAGGTGTCTCCTGAATAGACTGGAAGAAGCCACGATTTGGGAACCAAATGCTCTCTCGTCATCAATGAAACTGCTCACGTCTAAGGAGTAAATCGAACTTGTATGAATGTGTACTCTGTGCGAAATTGCATTGTTAAAGGAAATAGCGGGAGAGGTGCATAATGTTAAGCATTCTGTCTTTAAAGATGACCATTCCGTTGGCATTACTTAAGCGGGAGGATAAAGTGGTATAAACACCAACATTCCGTCATGACTTGATTCATGATAAAATTTGCGACTAACGAGAGCGAGTGACCAGCATTTCCGAAATGCAAAGAACCAAGAGCTACAATGGACGGATTCCTGGAGTTGCTAGTGGATTACGAGGACCTGGTACTGGACGATTGGAAAGGAAATGACAGAAATTCCTTCGCAAGCATCGGTGAGGATTCATCGTGCGCGTTATTTAGTGTTTCACCACTGGAGAATGTCCAAACACAGTTGACCATAGGTGTCAATGATCCGATGGGTGGATTTCGGATGGCTGAATCCGGAGAAATAACAGTGGACAACTACGATTCTCATACTATCCACTCGACAAACTCTTTACGGACATGTGTTATGGATAACCCAGTAGCTTTCATCCATACCAGTATGGATGCATCCAGTAGTAACACCGAGAATCCTTTATCAAACCAGACCACGACGACTAAACCCAATATGACGTTGTCGCTGCAACGTAGCCTGAATCGAGAAGTGATGCGACGTGTTCGTCGTCGGAAGCGCGAGGAAATTCAGCAAATGAGAGAAGGATTACGGCGGCTTATCGTTCATTACCACAAACTCCAAAACGAATTCCAGCAAACAATGAACACATTTGCTTGGAATCGTAAAGAGACAGAATTCAGAAGGAAAATGGAAGCTCAATATGTGACTCTATCGCATGTATTGAATCAGTTACGAGAGGAGAATTACCAATTGAAGAACATATTGAGCCAGAAGCAGATTTTTAACCTGAGTGTGAGGCAAAATTTGGAAGACTTTGGAGTGCAATGTCGATCGTATCAGCATTCTTCTCCCACGGCTACAATTAGTAATTGTTTTGACTTCGGATTTACTCGAGTCACAGAAGACATAGCGTGTACGCTTATACATCGATCGTATCAAAGCATTCACGAGCTGGATAAAACTGCCAAGCCCTTGCCTCCTTTCATCGTTGGGAATCCTGGTTCATCAGGTGAAATGCCCCTCGGAACAACTTTTGGCTGGGAAATATCTCATCAGATCACTGATGGCAAGGAGTTTTACGTTTCTTTCTCCAAATTTCTGCCTGATATCACTGCACGATCGGCTATGCAAACAACATGGGAATCGTGTTTGAATCCAGAAAATACGTTCATATGGCGGCCGGTTATTCGGAATGAGATTCTTCATGTTCTGAATGCCAATACGTTTGTTGTAAGGAGGGAACTTAGGGACTCAGCAAAATCAGAAAAAGTCATCCGTTCAATCAAGTTGGCTAGCTTCATTGAAATTGAAAACGGCTTCGCTCTTGGCCTGATATCGTTGAGCCCTACGTTGTGGTCCGTTCGGGCATGTGCGCAAGAGCGTAGTAGCTTTGATTATGTCGAATCAACAGGCTGGATTGACTTTTGTACTCAGGTGGATGAAACAACTGGAAACGAGGGATGTTTAGTCAGGTTTTTCTTGTGCATCCCATACGATACTCAAAAAAACTCGTATCTACGACTCGTGAACATATTGAAGGGACTAACCGCGTGGGAAGCTGGCATCCTCTCCTCGTATGTAAAAGTGTTGGTGTGATATCTAGTTACTTGAAGAATATCGGCAACATTAAAGAAAAAGAAAAGAAAACGAATGCCAAAAACGACAGTTGCGTAGTAGCGCTGCAAACGCACGCCCATATCTCTTTCTATTCGAACATAGCTCCTACTTTGGACAATTACAACCGATGCTATTCACAAACCAGTTACAGCAGTTAGCGAATATCACCTGATGAACAGGGGCACAAGAGTAATGTTTCTTATCCATTCGATTCGATTCACGGTAGCAGTTTCCATGAAGATGAAATCAATTCGTTCTCCCATTTTAACCCCGCTTGAAGGATATTCAGTAGTCGAGTATACATGGTTTCGGGTGTCTTATGAATGGAGTGAGCGTAGAACTTGAGTCGAAACCCTTCTAATCCTGTATCAATGGCTTTCTCGGGAATAAATTCAAACCATGAGGTCCAATTTATAGGCTCATTCTGGGACTGCTCATTGCTAGACGGATAAGGTGATATACACTTCATTGACGTTAATCCCAGGCCGAAGCCTGTCTCCGTTGCTAAGCGAAAGCACAAATCGACAGAGCGAATGAACTTGCCTTCTACGATTGGATGCTTTAATAATACTCCACTCACGATTGTAGTATCATTGAACACATGGAGTATTTCGTGTCGGAGGAGGTAGTTTCTGATCTTTGGCTTTGTGTAGTTTAACCACATTTTATCAAGCACGTCCTGTACTTGAACACCATGAAAGCTCTTGGAAATACAACTGAACAGCGCATTTGGTGCAGTAACCTTACACAGCACTTCCCATCCAAACGTAGAAGAACACGATAATGGACCCTCTGAAATGCGTGAAGTAGGTACTGATGCGGAGTGAGTGCCTGATTTCCCTGGTGCACCACCTAATTCAGCAGTAGAAAGCGGCTGGGCTGTCTGCTCTAGCCATCGCATGTACTCAATACTCCGCCAGATTCGTTGCCTTGCGACTTCTTCCGTTATTGGAGCGTACTCAAATTCGAATTGTAGAAAGTGATCAACTGGTATCGTTGGATAAGACCAGTCAGCTACTACCTGCTGAATTCGCAAAGACCATTTCTGTTTGATGGCAAGCATTTGCGATAGAGTAAAGCGCTTTTCGCGCAAACGATGTGAAAGATCTGCGACTTGACAGTACTCCATTTCGAGCATTTGACGCGATGTTTCGCTAGTCATGTAACCATTTTTCCGATGGCTGGTATGAATTCTGAGTTGTTCATACTGATTAAGAAGCATTTGCAATGTTTTCTTCATCTGTTCGATCTTATCACGCTCAAGTTTTCGCGCACGTCGGAGATTTTCTCGATTCTTCTTTCGCATCACCTCTAGCGGATTCAGTGTAGGTTCGTCGTTAGAACGGGCTTGTGCGGCAGGTAATTTCCATTCTGTTTCGGTGAAATTAGTGCTGGTACTGGAGCTACTCGATCGTCGTTGATCTGTATCACGATTTACTCGTCGATGTTGCACTTTTGAGCTACCGCTGTTTGTTTGAACATATTCAGATTCGGTATGTGTCAGCATCCTATCCGAATTTGCTACTGACAAGTAGGACGTGATAGAGTGATCGTTGTGATTTTTTATCGGCCAGCTGTGCTGCTCTCGATCAGCATCGATGTTGGGCTCAACTGCGTCAAATTCGGTCAAGAACTCGCCATCGTACTCTTCCAAAAGCGTCAGCAGTTGTTCATCCATTCTTGACTATGAAAAATGCAGGCAATTTTCTGGGTTCGCGAATTTTTTTGATAACGATAACAAACATTCTTTGCGTTGTAGATAGGATCCGGAATGATTGTGCATTGACCTTAATGGGAAGCTTTGTATCACATCCCTTGTCTGTTCTTCTTTAATCGCATTTCCATTTTTTTCCAGTCTGGACGTTCTTAGATATGATATCAGTATGATGTCGTTGATGTCTACCTACTGTTTCTTTTTGTCTTTGATCTCGCTACGTGAATGCTATTGTTGTTGGGCAGAGTTAACCTGGTCTTTGCGGTGAGTGTGTACTGGAATAAATCAGTGCAAACATTCATTTGTACTCTTACGTCACTAGAAGTCGGCAACAGAATATCCGTGTAGAATGGTAGCTTATTACAGAGGGCACCGAGAATGTCACCGTAGGATTTACGTCCTGGCAGCAGGGTGACATTCTCGTTGCCCTTTGTAATAAATCGCCAGGACTAAACAGCATCTCTATATCGCTCAAATTGCTACTGCTAGTTTGTTTGAATATTTTTCCCAACTTTTATACAAGTCAACTTGAATAGAGCAAATGTGCGCTATATACACGGAAAGACAACATACTTCAAATCGTAGTCGTCTATACGAAACACAGTGAAGGAGATGCTCTCTCTTGATGGTTCATGACAGCAACTTCCATGAGTTCGGGATCCACTCGTTTTCCCATTTCAATGCTACTTGGAGAATATTAAGTAAACGCGTGTACATTGTCTCCGGCATCTTGTGGATCGAGTGCGTATAAAATTTCAGCCGAAATCCTTCCAATCCAGTATCTACATCCTTCTCAGGGATGAATTCGAACCAAGAAGTCCAGCCCATGTGCTCAAGCAGGGATTGCTTGCCGGTAGATGTGCACGTAGACATACACTTGATCGTGGTGAGCCCAACACTGAAGCCTACCTCCGTTTCTAAGCGAAACGATAAGTCCACGACACGAATTATCTTGCCTTCCACTATTGGGTGCTTCAGATCTACCCCGCTCATTACGGTGGTTTCGTTAAAAACATGAAGCACATTGTGCCGGAGTAGATGATTCCTGATCTTTGGTTTTGTATAGCGCGACCACATACTATTTAATACCTCTTGAACTTGAACACCATAGAAACTCTTGGAAATACAGGTAAACAAAGTGTTTGGTGCAGTGACCTTACACAAAACCTCCCAACCAAATGTCGACGAACGTGGTAACGGAGTCTTTGAGCTGCGTGTACAAGGTGATGCTAAAGTACGCGGTCTTGACTTATCCAGTGTGTCATCCAGACCAGCTACAGAGAGTGGTTGAGCTGTCTTTTCTAGCCATCGTATCTGCTCATAAGACCGCCAGATGCGAGCCATAGCCACATCTTCCGTAATAGGTATGTATTCATAGTCCGATTGAACAAAGGGGTCGGCTAGTATACTTGGACTTGGGTGGTCAATAATCGTTTGCTGGATTCGCAAGTTATACTTCTGCCTCACTGCGAGCATCTTTGTCAACGTAAAACGTTCTTCATGCATACGATGTGACAAATCCGCGATTTCATAGTAGCTCTTCTCCAGCTGCTGATACATTGCTTGGTCGTGCAAAGTGCCAAATCTGCGCTGGCTCGCATTGATACTGAGTTGTTTATACTGGTCAATTAAGTCCTGTAACGTTTTTTTCATTCGCTCAATTCTATCCCGTTCAAGCTTTCGCGCGCGCCGTAAATTTTCTCTATTCTTTTTTCGCATTATCTCCAATGGATTCAATTTGCGCTCATCATCTGAAGTGACTTGAGCTCGTTTTGTCTGTTCGTCCGGGTATCCAAAGGGATTTTGTTTTTGCCTTTGACCTGTCGTCTGACTCGATCTATATCGCTGTTTTGAGTCGTAGATACTGTCTTCGTCACCTTCAGAATCGGCTGGTGTGGTTGCTTCATCCATGTGGTTCATTAGTGGAGATTGGAACGCGATAGAATCGCTAAGGCTTCCATCTACCTGCTCTGCTTTGTCCACGTCAAATGTTGCATCGGACTCAACGGTACCCAAATCCATCAAGAATTCGCCATCGTACCCTTCCAAGAGCGCCACTAGTTGCTCTTCCATGTGCACAATATGTCCCGAGCGAGGTGAACGATATAATGAAGCTCTTGGTCGGTGATTGGTTCAAATACAGCGGGGTTGATCATATGGCAAAGAAATCATATTCCGAGTGATGGTTGAGATCACCAAAAATCCTTGCAGCTTTGGAACTCAAACATTTTTATAATTGGCACAAGCAATTTATGAAATTCCTTGAAGTGCTTGATGTCACAGATTGTGAAAACTTGTGCTGGAACTACAACATTACATTATGAAAGCAAAAAAGTCCTACTCTTGTAGGAAAACTTTAATCGAAAATATAAGAGCCCTTATGCAAGTGCATTTGGCTGTTTCGATCATCTATGTTTTTGGTTGAGTCACTCCAGAAGCTTGTTCGTTGCTGACGGAATCATTTCGTGCTCAAATATCAATGACCCCTTCACGATGTCAATCATGCGCACGTGTGTGGTATTGGTCACTCCCTGCCTGTTATGGCATACAATTTAATCTGGTATCCATGCTTCCCAGTGGTGGGATTCGTCGTGGGGGATACTTTCAGCCAATATGCTCCAGTCTATATGATGCAGCTTTAATGCTTTCTCAGTCGTTCCTCCAGACGAAACGTAGGTGACCATAATAGTCACAATCCTAGAACCTCTCTTCATCTGTATGCGGAAGCGCAACTTTTCTTCATCATTCATTCACTTCTGAACATTGCAACTTATTTCTATGCTATTCGTTATTCTTATATGACTTTGCTACAAACTTTTATGAGGGCTGTAACATCAATGTTGAGGGCATGATCGCACTCTCCCACCGCAATGTCCCTCGCAATGCGTTCAGCAGCCGAACATACATGTCCTCCTGTGTGTTGTACTCTGTATGCGCACAATACTTGACTAGACATCCTTCTACGCCTGTTGCCGGATCCACGCGAGGGATAAACTCGATCCAGGACGCCCAGTCCACATACTCTATCGCAAAATGCTCTTCTACAAGTGTACGTACCTCATGTGACTTTGGGTTGACGCTCGTTTGACCGACCGCAATTACGCTGCGAGTCTCTAAGCAGAAATTCAAATGCATCGCACGCATGAACGTATTTTTCTTGACTGGATGCCGCTGATCCATGCCTGCGACGAACATTCGTTCGTTGATCAGTTGAACCACTTCGTTACGAGACGTCCGACTGGACGCCAGTGGAAGTTTCTTAGCTGGACTGGTTGGCTTGGTATACACCCATGTTTTCTCCATGGCATCGCGGGCGACGACCAATGGGAAGAACTTGGAGAAACACACAAAAAAGTTGTGTGCAACCGTCATCTGGCATGCCACGCTCCACCCAAATGTGGCTGACGCCGGCAGTGGTGCCTCTTTACTTGCTGTGTAGTTTGTATCTCGTTCGGAACCTCCATGGTCGTTGCGAGTAAAAGTGCGATAGGTCGACGTGGACAGAGGCTGTGACGTCTCTTCCAGCAGTCGCATGAGGCGGTAGCATTGCTGTATATGCATATTGGCCACTTGCTCAGTGATCGGTGTGAATATAAAGTCAGAGAAGAGCGAATCTGGAACTTGATATGGTTGAATGCCAAGCTTATCCCGATCAAGCATCAGCTTATTCAATCTTGCTATTGTCTTCTCCCTGTCTGCCAAGACCTGCTCCAGGAAGAACTTCTCTTCTTGTAGCGTATGGGTCAGCTTAGTGACGGCATTATATTCTGCTACCAGTTGCTTCTGGTATTGCAGGCGTGTATTGTCGGTCATCACGCGACCAGTCTTAGACGCATGGAGAAGTTGTTCGTACTGCTGCGTGAGCTGCACACAGGTTACCTTCATCTGCGCTAACTCATCACGCTGTCGCTTCCTCGCGCGTTGCAGCGATTCTCGATTTCTGATTCTCTGGAGTTCCAATGCTGTCAGCTTCCGCTCTATCTTAGGTGCTGCTTGTACAGTCACAGTTGTTGACGACGGTAATGATGGTGCTATTTGTTTGCCATTGTCAGACGTTGAAGCTTTCTCCAGCTGAGGTGCTTTGCTAACAATATTTGTTTCACTGTTCTTCAAATTGCTGTTCCTATGGGATAAACTGTCCGGAGTTTGAACAGTAAATGCCTTAGGTTGCAACGCAATGCCATTATCACAATGGTCATCCACTAAACCATTCAAGGTCGATTCCATCGCCACCACTTCGCGAGGACTCAGGACTGGGTAATGATGTGCAATGGCATTCATCGATACTGGAGACACAGGTGAATCAAATGTATCGGGCGTCCATTGATCAGTGCGGCTGTGACATGGTGGGTACATTCTCTGTAGTGGTGCAGTTGTTGATGCCAATTGTTGACAATTCGCACTGGTATTGGCATTCGAGCGTTCCTCTATCGGTATGTGCGAGATTTCTGCGTTCGCCAGCAGCTTCGATGGATCCATCCACATTTTTCCAGAGAGAACGAGAGGAGTGACGGGCAGAAGTAGCAACGAAGGGGGTAATCAGACGGTGGGTGTTCCACAACTGTCTCCCCCTCAAGTTGACCTCTTCAGCCATTGCTCACGTTTCTCACGTGCTTTTGCCTAGTGTTTGCACCGTTTATTGGTTAAAATAGTTCTGATAATGAATTATGATTGGTTAAATTTTGTGTTCGTAATCAAAAGATTGGTAGAAATGATTTGAGACCTGAAGATGAGCTGAATGCTGACGATCCAAATGCCTGGCTTACTCAGACTCTCAACTTCCTCTCTTCGTTTGCAACACTTGTATGCTATTCATGATTATCAGCTGAGGGAGAATAACACGTTTATACGATACGACATGCATCCTAAACACATAACCCAACAACCACTTTTCATTATCACCATCATGTAGGCAGCAATTTCAGTGGAGTCGCAATGATGGCGCTCTCCCACATCAACATGCCCGACAGTGCATTCAACACCCGGACATACGTGTCTTCCTGGGTGTTATAGTCCGTACGTGCATACCACTTGATCCGGCATCCACTCGTTCCTGTAGTTTCGTCGATCACATCAATAAACTCAATCAAATTGGAGGAATCCACAAACTCGATTGGCGAATTCTCTTCCACCAGTTTCCGTAGCTCAGGGGTATTTGGATTCACTGTCGCTCGCCCCATAGCACATCCGTTTTCCGTATGCAGTTTAAAGGACAAATGGAATCCGCGCATAAATTTGCCTTCTTTCACCGGATGTTTAAAGTCCATACCGACGACGTAGGCACTGTCGTTCAGCACTTGCAGCAGCTCATACCGAGCGACCGAACGCGAAGGCGTAAACTTCGCGCTACTTGGACGGTTGGAATACCGAGCCCAGGATCGCTCCATGGCCACTTCAGGCGTCACTCCAGGAAAGAATTTCGAGAAGCAGACGAAAAACTCATGCGCGACCGTGATTTGACAGGTCACCTTCCAGCCAAACGTTGACCTAGCAGCATCTGTAGTATCAGTCTCGTCACTCGGATGCGTGAGTGGACCAGCAGTCTCTTCCGACTGCCGGATCCGCTCATAGCATTGGCGTATGCGTTCACTAGCCTGATCTTCCGTGATTGGAACAAAGTCAAAGTCAGAAAACAGGGACCAGTCAGGTATCGACAGTGGCGTGGGAAGCCCCAGTTCCTGCTCGCGATCAACCATTACCTGCTGCATGCGGCGATATGTTTTCTGTTTCTCAGTCAGTTGCTGTTCCAATAGAAATTTCTCTTCCTGCAACGCGTGCGATAGATCGGCCAAATTGTAATAGTTTTCTTCGAGGTGCTGTGTAATGGCACTGTCTGCGGTTGGGGCCATGCTGCGTCTTTCCAGTGCTTCTTCGCTCAGTTTTTGGTAATGTTGTTCCAGAATTTGTAAGGTATCTCGCATTTTCTCCAGCTCATCACGCTGCTTGCGTCTCGCTCGCTGCATGGATTCACGATTTCGCTTACGTCGGATCTCCAGAGGCGTCAAACGTTGTTCATCCTCCCATTTTTGTCCTTTGTAAGCAGCCTTGATCGTCTTAGCTATCTCAGCCGGTGATGCTGTTCCATCAGTGTAGGCCATTGGACTGCTTCCACACGTGCTAGCGCTACTGCTCTCACCTCCACTGCTCACTGGCTCCAGCATAATTGAGATTTCCTTGTCTGTCTGAAATAGTTCTTCTCCAGCTGCGACTCGCTTCTTGTTCACATGGGCGTCCCACCATGCCGAGGCATGTGCCACATCGTCTTCACCCAATGGTTCGAGCGGTGAAGAGAGCGTCAACGAATCCTCTATCATCAGTAATGAAGTTGAAGGGGCTGACGAGTCATTACCACGACTTTCACTGCCTCCGCCAGCAGTCACATCAATCGAGTCAAGAGACTGGACAAAATGTGCTTCAGGATCGCCTTCAATCACGACATGTTGGTCGTCTCTGGCAAAGTCAGCAAACATCCTGAGCAAGCCCTTGTCGCCATCATCGTCACATGACCACCGACCACCCTCCACCACATCGACGCCCATCGACAGGGAACAAGCAAACGCGAGTGAAGAGCGAAGGGAAGTGGAGCAGACGGCGGCTGAGCCCGTGTCTCATCTCACAAACCAGCTAATGTTGCTGGAAGCATGAATGTTGGTTCTTATTTGAGGGGAAAAAGATCACGCGATCAGATCATCACTGCCTTCTTCCAGATTCGAAACGCAATAAAAAAATTTGTTATAGGGTAAAACACTATATATGGAATTATTTAATTCTATTTTTTGCTTTTTGATTGTCAGCAATTGCAAATATTATACAATAAAAATAGCCATTTATTGAATAAAATAGACCATCAAAAAAATAGCCATTTTTTTATTGATGGGACCTTCTTTGGCGACATGGAAATTACCCATTATAAGCAATTATACAATGGATTTAACGGCTGATTATCGTATTTGACAGGTATTCATAGACCAAACAGATAAGAAAGAGATACCATTTTGGTGGGGATGTCCATCATCCAATACGACACAGTGATGACTGAATGCATGCTTTACAACTTCTTGACTCCACTACAAATAGATCGATGCATACGCTTATAATTAAGGTCCTTTTAGCGATCACTCATGATGTCAGAAGCTTCATCCGTAAGGGCATGACGGCTGATTCCCACTTGAGCGTACCTGAAAGCGCATTGACCAGACGAAGATATGTGTCTTCCTGGGTATTGTAATCTGTACGACAATACCATTTGATCAAACATCCCTCTGCACCTGTTGCTGTATCGGTCTCATTAAGAAACTCAATCAGCATCGTTGAATCAACGTACTCAAACGACGAATTTTTTTCATCGAGTGCACGGATTTCTGGTGTACTGGGATTCACACAAGACCGCCCTAGAGCACAGCCGTTGTCTGTTTGCAACTTGAACCCCATGTGCATACCACGCATCAATTTTCCTTCTTTAACTGGATGTTTGGCATCCATTCCAGCTACGTAGGTGCTATCATTCAATACCTGGAGCACTTCATATCGAACAATGTGGCGTGAGGGGACAAACTTGGCGGCACGATTAGTGTAGCGGGCCCAAGATTTCTCCATCGCTACTTGAGGAGAAACCCCAACAAAAAATTTCGAAAAACATGCAAAAAACTCATGCGCAACCGTGATCTGGCAGGTTACGCTCCAGCCGAAAGTCGTTAGTGATTCAGAGTCCTGTTCCCCCGCCCGTGCATGAAATCCATCGCCACTACCAGGTAATGGACGCGCTGTGACCTCGGATGAACGGATTCGCTCATAGCACTGTCGGATACGTTCGCTTGCTTGGTCTTCTGTGATAGGCAAGAAGTCAAAGTCAGAGAACAGAGTCCAATCGGGTGTTGACAGTGGCGGTGGCAGTTCCAGTTCTTCTTCACGATCGATCATCACCTGTTTCATACGACGATGCGTTTTTTGTTTCTCGATCAACTGCTGCTCTAGCAGAAATTTTTCTTCCTGTAGAGCGTGAGAAAGATCTGCAAGATTGTAATACTCGGCTCCAAGATTCTGTGTGTTGGCGTTATTCGATTTTCGTCGCTCTAACGCTTCTTCACTGAGTTTCTGATAATGGTTCTCTAATACCTGCAACGTTCCTCGCATCTTCTCTAGCTCATCGCGTTGCCTTCGTCTCGCTCGCTGCATGGATTCTCGATTCCGTTTACGTCTCAGTTCTAGTGGTGTCAAATTGTCTTCGTCCCAGCCAAGTTCCTCCTTGGCTGAAGGTTCACCAGGTGATGCTTCTCCATCAGGATAAACAATTGGACTATTCCCAGACGTACTCGCGCCACTACTCGATCCATTCAGCGCATCCAGATTAATAGAAAATTCCAAGCCCAATACAGCGGCTGAAGAGCCATCGGAAACGACATCATTTTTTTTATTGACTTGTGTATCCCACCACACAGAGGCATCTGTCACATCACCCAATGGATCAATTTGTGACGGAAAAAACGATAGTGAACCATCATCAACCATCAGCGAGGACGAGGAAGCCAACGCATCGTCTGGCGTTGCATCGATCGAGTCCAAATGCCAAGTGCTGTTGGCTTCAGATGCATCAGCAACGACTCGTGGTAGCTGCTCGTCAGTTGCATAGTCCAAGAGCAACGCTTCATCGTCGAATAGCCCGCCAGACGCGATCAGATCAACGCCCATGAGCGTTGGGATGTGAAAGAGAGAGGTCAGAACGGCTGATGTAGTGAGTTAATGAGATAACGAGTCAGCAGTAATGCTTCCTTGGAGCGTTGGGTCTCTGATCTCGTTTGCGTTCTTCTCTTCTTATCGTAGAATGAGGAGGTACCGGATTTTTGATTGGTAGAAAATAGTTGAGAAGTGATGGTCTTATCCTTGCTTAGTCGAAAAGAATGTTGGTAATAAAGCAACATCCCTACCCTGGATACAGTTTGAATACTTCGAAATTTGATGACATTTTTGAAATATGATATTATTATGACAGTATTTTATATAAACAGGGGAAATCAGTATTTGATAATATCGAAACGACAAAAGAAAAAATGCTCACTAGGTGAACAGATTGAGCAGAGACGAGCATCTTAACATGACCCAAGTTCCGATATCCGTCCCACGCTTTTGGTTCCAAAGATGAGAAGTATGAGTTACCATTGAACGTGTGGTTTTGATCCACAATGGTGGTGAAGCTATGTGTTTCGGACCATCAATGGTGTTGGAAAGTGATAGATGCTATGTACGATATTGCAGTTTTGAAACACAAGAAAGCAGAAAAGAAGAGCATGGTGCCTCTGTCTGTGCGTAAATTTGGTTTCCATGGTAGTAGAACAATCTCATCATTATACAACATATGAAAGATAATGAATAAGATAATGAGAACAACAAAAGAGTTCTTCAGCGATGATACTGCATTCGCTGACGTAAAAATACAAGAAGTTGTAAACTTGGACACCAGAACATCTTGACGATGCTCCAAAGATTTCATGACAATCGATGAAGTATATTGTTGTTGCACTTTGAAGATGTTGCTTGGGTTTATTGTTTACTTGACTTTGGGTGTCCATCCTTCATTTCTCCTATTGGTAAAATACATTTTGGCAGAGATGTCTATTCCGTGGTTGTCTAGTCTTAGCTTTTGCTTGTTGAGTCGGGTCCAAACAAAACACAGATCATCTGTGAATTGCTCGTACCTTGGCATCATATGATCTCTTCGAAGTTAGGTTGATCATGAGACATGCACAGAGAGTAAATACGATTTATTTTGGAGCCTGATCGGCCGACACCTCCCCCCCCTCTTCCATTACACTGTCAAATTATTAAAAAACGGTGAATTATTCGTAATTTGCAATCAACCGGGACATAACCGCAGAACATGCCCAGAGTGAAGCGGTGCTGATGATTTGGAAGTCGCCAAAACGCACAAGACTCGAGAGTTGTAAGCAACTGAGGCCTGAGCCGTCGCCAGCTGGGAAGCTGTTCTACATTGTTCGGATTCGCAGGATACTTTTAGTATGGAATAATGAATAATTCATCATTTTTTTATAATTCGTTGCTTTTTTAATAATTTGTTAGTGTAATGGAAGGGGGGTGTCGGCCGATCATGCTCCTTTATTTTCTGAATACTAAAATTATTTATATAATTTGTGATTGCCAATAAAATAATTCTCATAAAAATACCGAATTGTTCGGCATTTTTGATGCACACGAAACGAGATTGGTACCGCTTGAGATGGACCAAACTCTCTTAGAGCTGCTTCTTCATGAGGACGACGGAGAAGACGAAATTTCTCTGCGCAACGACGATGTGTTACTTGACTATACGCCATATACGCCCTTCATTGCTCCTGCAAATACTGAGAAAGAGTGGCAGATGAGCTCCAATCCATCCACATCCACATCGTCAAACAGCTCAGCTGATGAAAGCAACATTTGCACCTCCTCTGAATTGATGATGAATGCAGCGGATGCAGACGACAATCCGTTCTTAATTGACTTTCTGTGGCCACTCTCTGGCGACGAGATGCCACTGAAGCACAACGGCGAGATGACTTGTGGAGAGGATGTAAGCTGTTCAGCAGCAGGTAGAGCGACTGGCGCCACTCACAATCACAATGCAAGAACTCCATCGATCAAAGAAAAGAATACTGTAGAAAAAAGGAAAATAGATATGACGCCACAGGAGGCGTATCGACTCAAGAATCGCGAACGAATGCGTCGTGTACGGCGGCAACAGTGTGAGCATATTGAAGCAATGCGGGAGACGCTGGTTCGACTAGAGCAACACTTCCAGCAACTGAGTCACGGATCACAGAAACGTCATGAGAGTCACATGGCCATTGTATCCAGCAAGAATGACAAGAAATACACAGTGGAAAGACTGGAAGCGGAATATGTTTCGCTGGCTGATCTCTCCCATCACTTACAAGCGGAGAAGTACCAACTCGAACGCATGATAGCGGAGAAGGAGATCTTTTGCGTGCGGATCAATCAAGAGGTGACTGAACTTGGTTCCGACCTGACAAGAGACGCTCTGCGGAATGATTGTTTGCTCTATTCGGACTTTGACTTCACACCACTTACACAAGCTGAAGCTGACGAGCGTATACACCAGTGCTTTGAGCGGCTTTTGCAGTTCGAGGCAACTTCTACTCCACTTTCAGCTTGCAGCTTCAGTGGAAGTAGTACCATAGACACGAATGCTGATGCCACCCCGCTGCCACCAGCATCAACATTTGGTTGGACAGTCTCTATACTGGTTGACCCATCGACGCCTCCATTCGTCAGCTGCTCCAAGTTTTTCGTGGGTATTTCATCAGAAGATGCCATGCAACGGCTGTGGTTGCGGGACACATGTCCACGCGTCAAGTATCTATCGACAAGAAACGTGGTTCGCTATGAAACTTTACAGGTTATTAACGAGAGCACATACGTGGCAGGGGTTGTGCAGGTGCACCCGAACAAGCATGGGCGACTGATTCGATCGACGGATCTGCGCTTCCGCATGGCCACTGAAAAAGGGTTCGCCATGGGTCGCTGCTCTATGAACCCAACGTCCCAAGAACTACGCGCACAGCTGGAAAAGCAAGGAGGTTTCGACTATGTGGATTCGATGTTTTGGATCGAGTTCACGGCACAAAGTGATGAAACAACAGGTGCTGAAGGGTGTTTGATCAAATTTTACGTGCACGGTGGCTACAATAATACAGCCGATCGCGTATATCCGTTCCTACTTAATGTACTGAGCATAGCGTTTCTATGGGAAAACTCGATTCTGCCCTCACCATGGAAGCTCTTACCGAGTTAGAACATTGCAATACTGACATTATCAACTCAGAAATATATGCTCTATTAACACAATCCCGAGCTGGACACAGAAGCAATGGTCCGAGAGTTGTGTGGGACATAAATTCAAACCACACTTCGTCTGCCTGTGTTTTGAACTAAATCCAGAAGCTCGAATCCACATACTCAAACGAGTATTGCTCTTCGACTTGCGCACACAGCTCTGGATGCGTTAGATTCATGGATCATCGACCCATGAAAAGCCTCTTCTCTGTGATACAGGCGATTACCATCCCACGGTAAATTATACCGCTCCAGGACTGCGTTGTGATCTTAATGTGTATACAATCACAATGAGGTCACTTGCTGATACGTTAGCCTTAACAGCCATATCAAAGCAATTGATACTCCGATCTTGCTCCAATTTTCCAACACAAAAGTCTCAGGAATGGTTTTCTGGTGAAGTCGTATGCAAACCATAAGAACAGGAAGCTATTTGTATATTCAGTCCGGTAGTAGCTTCAGTGGTGAGGGCAAAATCGAATTCTCCCATAGAAAGGCGATACTCAATACATTCAGCAAACGCACATACAAGCGCTCGGTCGTATTATAGCCGCCATGGACGTAGAACTTGATAAAACACCCCTCTGCGCCTGTTGTTTCGTCCATCTTCGACGTGAACTCGATCCAAAAGCTCGAATCTAGATAATCAAATGAGCATTGCTCTTCTGCCAGTTTGCGCAGCTCTGGGGACGTTGGGTTTACAGAGCAGCGACCCATGACGAACCCCTTTTCTGTGGCTAGACGAAATCGGAGATCGATTGAGCGCATGAGTAGATCCTCTCTAACTGGGTGTTTCTGATCGACGCCCGCTACATACGCACTTTCATTGATGACTTGCAGTGTTTCATAGTGTACTAGAGGGCGTGTCGATAGGAATTTAACGCGTGAACAGGAATTTCGGAGCCAAAGCCGTTGCATAGCGTCTTCTGGCATAATGCCTGCAAAAAACTTTGAACAGCACACAAACAATGGTGTTGAACGCGTGATTTGCAACGAAACAGTCCATCCGAACGTAGTTGAAGGCGAAAGTGGCATGGTATTTGCTTTGAAATCAGGATTTTCACTAAAATTGCAAGCAGGATGGGGACCAGAATTGGATTCAAACCGCAGCATTTGTTCATAACACTGGTGGATACGTTCATCAGCTTCAGCTTGAGTGAGCGGTGTGAACTCAAAGTCAGAGTATGGTGCTTCAGTATCGGTCAAATCATTGGTGGTCAAGTCTGAAGTCAATATTTCGGCCATTTCATCCTTGACTCGCAAGTAGAATATCTCCTTCTTTGCGATTAATCGCTCGAGTTGAAATTTTTCTTCCTGTATATGGTGGGAGAGATTGACAAGTGTGATGTAATCTGCTTCCAACTTCTTCAAATTTCTCGTCTCATAGTTTTGCGTGGTAACAAACACATTATCACTTGCTTGTTGTTGCTGAATTCCACTAGCTAACCTTTGATAATGCTGTTCCAGTATGGCGAGCGTTTTACGCATTTCCTTGATGTTTTCACTTTGTCGCCTTCGAACACGGCGCATTCTCTCACGGTTTTTGAGGCGGTACACCTCCTCTGGCGACACGATGCCTGTATATGCCGTCTTTAGTCGATGATTCGATGGTGGCGATGGTAGTGCTGCTGTGTAAATCGCTGTGACTGGTGTGATTTCGCTGCTTTCCACACCCACTAGCTTAACACTGTTCTCTGTGTTAGATTCAATCGCAGCCGATTCTGTTGAATAATCACTAGGTGATTGATTGTCGATATATATTGCAATCTCTTCTTCGTCCAGTGGCGATAGCGGGTCGAGCACGAGTTGGCTGTTGTCATCAGCAGAGACGTGAATAGCCAACATTGATTTGTCAATACCTTTGTCTGAGGAACTACTGGATGATGTGGAGGTTGACGAACTGGAGCTCATTTCCCATTCTTTATCTGCAAATTCAAGAGCCAAGAAAGGCGTCTGTGGCTCGCGCGACTCGTGTGAACATGGCGATGTAGCTGGAGACAGCAGTACACTTTCGTCTCGGTCGTCATCATGTAGAAGCAGTTCCAAGAGGTTCGTCTTCATTTGTGTAAACAATTCACGTCAAGAGATTATGTGAGATACCAATGCATACCGGTAACTCACAGATGATCTGTGTTTTGTTTGGACCCGACTCAACAAGCAAAAGCTAAGACTAGACAACCACGGAATAGACATCTCTGCCAAAATGTATTTTACCAATAGGAGAAATGAAGGATGGACACCCAAAGTCAAGTAAACAATAAACCCAAGCAACATCTTCAAAGTGCAACAACAATATACTTCATCGATTGTCATGAAATCTTTGGAGCATCGTCAAGATGTTCTGGTGTCCAAGTTTACAACTTCTTGTATTTTTACGTCAGCGAATGCAGTATCATCGCTGAAGAACTCTTTTGTTGTTCTCATTATCTTATTCATTATCTTTCATATGTTGTATAATGATGAGATTGTTCTACTACCATGGAAACCAAATTTACGCACAGACAGAGGCACCATGCTCTTCTTTTCTGCTTTCTTGTGTTTCAAAACTGCAATATCGTACATAGCATCTATCACTTTCCAACACCATTGATGGTCCGAAACACATAGCTTCACCACCATTGTGGATCAAAACCACACGTTCAATGGTAACTCATACTTCTCATCTTTGGAACCAAAAGCGTGGGACGGATATCGGAACTTGGGTCATGTTAAGATGCTCGTCTCTGCTTAATGTATTCACCCAGCGATATATTTCTCTTATTATGAAGTTAATAATATCAGTATTGCAATGTTCTAACTCGGTAAGAGTTTCCAAGGCGACGGCAGGATCGAGTTTTCCCATAAGAACGCGATGCTCAGCACATTGATCAGCCGAACGTACATATCCCAGTTCGAGACATATCCACCATGCACGTAGAACTTCAGCAAACATCCCTCAGCGCCTGTCGTTTCATCATTTTGTGCCGTGAACTCTAACCAAAAAATCGAATCTAAATACTCAAACGAATATTGTTCTTGCGTGTATGCATTTACTTCACGTGACTGGGGGTTCATTGAACAGCGGCCCATTACATATCCCGTCTCTGTAGCCAAGCGAAATCGCAGATCACGCGACCGCAAAACTTGATTTTCCTTGACCGGATGTGCCAGGTCGATTCCAACGACGTACACGCTTTCATTGATAACCTGCAATGTCTCGTAGCGAAGGACATGGCGAGATGATAAGAACTTGACACGTGGACAGGAATCGCGTGACCACAGCCGCTGCATCGCATCATATGGCGTAATTCCTGCGAAAAACTTGGAGCAGCAGACGAAGAAATCGTTTGTGTTGGCGCTTTGCGAGAACACCGTCCATCCGAACGTTGCCGACCGAGGCAATGGATCGCTGTCTCCATCTCCGACCGTTTCGTCTATCGCTACTTTACTTCGCCCAACGCTACGGGCGCTCAAAGGTTCTGCTCGTGCTTCTAAATCGCGGATCTTATGATAACAGCGGCGGATGTGCTCGTCAGCCTCGGCTTGCGTGAGTAGAGTAAACTCAAAGTCCGAATAAAATGCGCTATCTTTATTTCTGGCAGCAGTCAACATTGGATCTGGAGGTGGCAAGCGTAATATTTCCTCATGGTCGGCCATTTCTCGTTTGATGCGCAAGTAGAAAATCTCCTTTTCGGTCATCAATCGTTCCAGTTGAAATTTTTCTTCCTGTAATTGGTGCGAGAGATCCGCTAACGAAATATACTTGGCTTCGAGATTCTTCACATTCTTCACTGTCGATTGTTTACTGCCAACGTTGCCAGTCTTTCGTCGCTGAGCTTCATCACTGAGTTGCTGGTAATGCGTTTCCAGCAGCTCCAGCGTTTCGCGCATTTGTTTGATACATTCACGCTGCCGTCGGCGGGCACTGCGCATACGGTCGCGGTTCTTAATGCGATAGATCTCATCTGCACCCATTCTAGATTCATCAAAACTTGGAGATTTACATTGCTGTTGTTGTTTCTGCCACGTGACTCGTTCAGCAACAGCATTCGACGGCTGTTGAGATGAGAAGACGTCGATAACGCGACTATTGAGCAGTGCGAAAGGGTCAATGTCGGCGTTCCACACGTTACTTGTGAGCGGTTGAGTTTCTCTTCGTCTTAGTGCGTCTTCTGGAAGGAGATGATTGTCGTCTGTATCGTCATCTTCCTCTTGGAGAAGCTGCTCTAGGATATCCGTTGTGGCCATTGCACATCAAAGGAATGAAGAATGCTGGTCAAAAAATTCGGTTGAATATTTCCTTTAATCGCGATTTTGCTTTTTAACCTTTATTCCCCACTTCTCCTACCGGTGGGATATATTTTGACGTATTTTTTCCTCTCTATCGATAGAAGCAGAAACTTGTTTCCAATTCTCCGCAATGACCGCCATTCTTCTTTTCAAGAAAGGATGTGAAGCGATGACAGTGCATGCCCGAGGAGATCGAGTACGTGGAGAATCAAAGTGACTGTCCAGAAAATGTGGCACGGTAGTATCGGTGCGAAAAGGAGGCAAAGATCACAGATACGAGATTATATGGGACAGCGGGAGTCTTGTGTGCGTCCATGCATATAGTATTACCGTTGACACACTGTTGAGTCGTACACAGGCATTTAATAAACTAGTGTTCACCGCTACCATTAGAGGGTGGAATCTTTAGGTAAACACTATTGCACAATCTGTGACAGGTAACGACAGCACTTGAATAATGCCACGCGGCGGCTCTTCACCCCTAGTACGTTATTCCACATATCATCCATAGCTGTACACTTTCAAGTGCAGCCTGGTGATTGACTATCATCCATCTCACTTGTGAATTTACTATCAAGCTAGGACATCGATTTCAGTCAAAAGACATGACCAAGTATGGATCCTCTGCCAAAGTTAGAGAGATATTTGGTATCCATCCTGAAACCATTAGAGGATGAGAACTTCCAGATCTGGTTAACGTCAGAGCTATCTCAAGCAGTAGCGGGCACAGAATGTGATTGTATGATCTTGAATCGATTGGTGATCGATTGGAACAAGGAATGGATATCATTTCATCCTTATCGGACAACTACCATGAAGTCCTTCTTCCAACTTTTGGTACATCAGAGCTGACGTCTAAGCAAAAAAAGGATATCACGCAAGATATCAAGAAAAATGCTCACGTGGTCTCATTATAAGTTCAAAAAGCTACTTAGGTACAAAAAGGAAAGGTCGGACGGACGCGTGATCGACTGTGGGGAGCATTATACAACAAAGACTTGTTCTCAGTGTGGGAGAATCAACCACATGATCAAGCACCAGAAAGTCTTTCAGTGCCCTCACTGCAAGTTCGCTCTTGATAGGGATGTCAATGCTGCGAGAAACATCTTTCTTAAAAATGGACACTTATCTCCTGGACTCATCGAGTCCAGGTGTCGGAGACGTATGCTCCGCGGTGTATAGCTAAGTCGGATCCAAACAATAAGGATTAACCTTAAAAGATTATATACGTCACGAAAGTATGAGAGGGGCTCCTGTTTTTTGTTGTTTGAGTCCGATTTGATTAGCAAAAGCTAAAACTAGACAGCCATGGAATAGGCATCTCCGACACCTGGACTCGATGAATAAGTGTTCATTCTTGAGAAAGATGTCTTTAGTGTGATCTTTGCCTCCCTTTCGCACCGATACTACCGTGCCACATTTTCTGGACAATCGCTTTGATTTTGCACATACTCGATCTCCTCGGGCATGCACTGTCATCGCTTCACATCCTTTCTTGAAAAGAAGAATGGTGTTGAAAAGAGCTCATCACGGAGAATTCGAAACAAGTTTCTGTTTCTATCGATGTGGATATGTTCGCTTTAAAAAACACGCCAAAGTGTATCCTACCGATAGGAGAAATGGGGGATAGAAATGAAGAATCATCTATATCTGAATAGTTATGTTGATGATCTTCCAATGTCACATCTCGATCATGAATTTTTCATGTATCAATATGCACTTTGATGATAGACATGGCGAGCAAAGCACAAGAAGCCACAATATGTGGGTTCGCTAAACTATAGTAAAGTCTTGTATAATAATAATACACATGATCCTTCGCACAAGCATCGAAGCTGTAGCTTACTTTATCAAATTCCGATCAGTCACTATGCATTTCCGCGTTCTCAGGCTGACAGGATGATGTTACACAATCTCAAAGGCAGCTTCCACCATCTTCGGGAGTCACAAGCCTCAATGGAGAAGGTACGATGGTCGTTTCCCAGAGAAACGCAATGCCCAGCACATTCACGAGCCGTAAGTACATGTCCTCGTCCGTGTTGTACCCAGACCGCACGTACACCTTGATCAAACAGCCTTCTTCGCCTGAATTCTCATCTTTGCGTGGTGTAAATGAAATCCACGATGTTGAATCTAGATACTCAAACGAACACTGCTCCTCTGCAAGGGCTCGTAACTCTGGGGCTTGTGGATTCACCGACGATCGTCCCATGGCGTAACCGTTCTCGGTCGCCAGTCGGAAGCGCAAGTCCATTGACCGCATGAGTTTGCCCTCTTTCACTGGATGCTTCAAGTCAATTCCAGCGACGTATGTGTTTTCATTCAGCACCTGTAACACCTCGTACCGCACACGAGGCCGGAGAGAGAGGAATCGGACACGTGGGTGGGTTTCATGTTCCCAGGATTTGTTCATCAGCTCATGGGCGACCAAGCCCGGGAAGAACTTGGTACAGCAAACAAAGAAATCGCTTCCTGAGGGCATCTGTGATGACACTTCCCATCCAAATGTAGCAGATGGAGGAATTGGACACGAGCCCTTCTGTCTGGTAGTAGAGGAGGTGGAATGGGTCGCTGAGATTGATGGGGAAGACGGTGCATCTTCCAGTTCAAAGTCACCGTTGTAGTCGTAGACCGAAAGTTTCCGTGCAACTTGTTCCAGTTCCGAAATTTGCTGATAACATTCACGGATGCGTGCGCTGGCCTGGTCTTCCGTGAGTGGTGTGAACTCAAACGCTGAAAACAGCAGTGACTCATTCGGAGCTGCGCTGCTGGTAATGGTCGTCGTGAGTGGACATGGTAGCCGCAACTCCTGTTGACGGTCGACCATCACTTGCTCTATTCGACGGGTAAGTTTCTCCCGTTCACGAATCATCTTCTGTAACTGGTTCTTCTCTCGTTGAGAGCTCATTGATAAATTTGCGAGCCCGACATACGCTGCTTCGAGCCGTTCGCTTGCTGTCTTCCGTGCATTTGTATTCGTTGACCGGTTATCCTCGTTGCTATTATTGCTTAGATCGACGGAGGTAGAGGAGACAGATGAAGGGGAGGTATTTCTTCGCTGTTGGACCTGCTGCATAAGCTGCTGATACCGAAGTTCCAATGCTCCGAGCGTTTGCCGCATGTCCTTTACCTGGTCGCGCTGTTTGCGCCGCGCACGCTGCATATGCTCACGGTTACGCTTACGCCGGTCGCTCTCCAGCATCTGATCAAGTTCTTCGGTAGAGAGAGTCATGGCAGTAGTCGATGGTGGGGAGATTATTGATGACGATTGAAGAGGATTCATGAGTTGTGTGAGCGCTGGTGGAGGGGAGAGACGACTGTGATGACTGTTTGGTGGCTGATGGTGATCAGTATGATGCGATGTTGCCGCCCAATCGCTCGCTGGTACGTCATCGTCATGCAGCAGCAGCTCCAAGAGATCAACGGACGTCATTTGTTGGATTTGCGAAATAAATGACTATAACTCGCGAGTAATTAACACCGATAAAGAAGCAGATTCTTTTTTGTACCGATCGGCAGTGGTGCGTGTATAGGATTGATTGCGTGTGGACAAACACAGCGAGCGGAGGAGGAAGAAGAAGTTTAGAACGATATCATTCCTCTTGGCGCTTCCCGCTGATTGGTGAGGTACATACACACAGCATGACCAAAAACGAGTCTCATTAAAAACCTCTCAAACTTAATCATTCGCGACGAACGAGAATTTTAGACGCGTGTCTGTATGATTGATTGAGGAGTGGGGTTGAATATTAATTATTACAGGTTTTGTCCTAACTAAGCAGCTCATTTGGATTTTTGCGCAGATGCCTGTCAATCATTGGCGCTTCTCGGGCGTGCTCTTTTATTTTGCGGTCGCTATCGGCACCGGAATGCTTGCTTTCTACAACATACCATTTTATGTGTTCTTGCAGTAACATCACTGGGTCTGTCCCACCGCAGCTGTCATCTCTTCCTCCCCCCCCCTTCCAGAGTTGGCTTCATATCTGAGAACTCTGTGCAGCATTCTATTTGTTGCTTCTATTATTCCTACTTCTGTATATCGTCTTTATCGTAGTGGCAATTGCTAGCCCAGCAAAATATTTTTCTTCCTATTCCTTTCTATTATGGCGTTCCATGCTGTCCATCCCATTTGGATCGCTTCCAGGGTCACCCAGGCATTCGCACAAAGCAAAAGCCAATGCAGATTTGTCGGATTTGAGATAGAACGATCGATATACGGAGCACAAGCGCTGGCTCTTTGCTTGAAGTACCGCTAGGATCATTGAGCTATTCGCTTAAAGATGCATCGATGGCTACCATTCGCTTCTTGTGCCTGCGCAATCGCCGTTGGCCATCCATGCCATCCACCAGCCTCGTTTCTCGTCGCAATCTGCTTGAAGTTCAGCGAGTGAACATGCGAGAATAGCCCACTGAAAAGCGTTCAAACACGTTACAGTGATGCATCAAATCAGAAAAGCAACGGTAATTACGAATGCACCTGCAAATCCTAAGGATGAGATCATTGGAGTTCATGTGACGGAGATGCTTGGAGGATGCTTCTCCATTGATCATGCTCTCTGCAGAAATGTTTCAACCAATGCCTGAATGTTATGTTGTGTTTAGCACCAATCGAACGGCCGCATTGGTAGCGATATTGAAGTAGCCAAAGTTCACAATTCAAGAGGAAGCAAACAGCGTATACAAACAACCAGCAGATTCGGTGAAAAACTTCATCGAATTGCGAGATTGCAAGTATCGAGAACGAAGCGTGGCGCTTATTTATGATGACAGAAATCATTTTCTTCATTAGCCAAACCTTGACAAACTGCTTAGTGTAATCCAGTAATGTCTTCCAGCATTCCATGGCCGTTTTCTTCCACTTGCATGAGCTACCACAACGAATACAAAGACTGGCATACATATATACCATTTTGAATAGAGTACGCTCACTGTATTGCATTTACGCCTGTATTTGGTTTTTTTAAAGACTCTTTATTGTCCTCCTTGAAACAACTAAAACATGGTGCGTTCTCTGGCTTCATTGGCCATTTGCTGCCAACTCGAATGATACAGCACCGTGCTACACACAATGAGAGCTGTGAGGATGCCCGCGCCAAAGCCAATCCAGAGACCTTCGACCTCGAAATGTAGTGGGAATGCCAATAGTCCCGCCAATGGAATCCCGATAACATAAAATGCTATAGCATTAGTCTTGGCGGCCATGTCCTGCCGTCCAGTACCTCGGTAAATACCCTGAATAACGCAGTTTGCACCTTCAACAATCTCGTAAGGAACCAATACTCGCAATGTCTGTGCAGCTCGTTCAATACTTTCTGGGTCATTAATCATCCATCGAGGGATTTCGTATCGATACAGATAAAGCAGCAACGCAAACAAACACGCCAAGCTCGTGACGATCGTCAACGTAATACGACTCACCAGCCGTGCAGTTTTCGGTAAATTTGCACCGAGGCAATTCCCCACACGGATGTTTCCCGAAACTGCGACGCCCAAGTAAAACATGTACAATCCGGAAACCACGTTCATCAGAACAGCATGGGCACTAATGCTCACCACACCGTTCGGTAACAAACCCGCCATCAGTGCCAATACTTCGTATGCCCACCACTCCATGGCCATCATAAGCATTCCCGGGATTCCGAGCCGTAGGAACAACGCCACGTGCCTCTTGGCTTCGAGTAAATTCCATCCAGACCACCATTGACGGTGGTTGTGCGTGATGAGGAAGTAGGGCAGCAGGAGCAATGGCATGACAATATATCCGAGTGAGCGAGCAAGCGCAGCCCCATAGAATCCCATTGATGTATGGTACGTCAGATAATATCCACTCAAGATATTGACGAGATTACCGATCACTGCGATGACCACAAGTGGTGCAACGATGTTCTGCGCCTGCAACAGCTTGCGAATCATCTCGTAGAAGAAGAGGAAGGGCATGCCGAAGACTGTGTACTTTGAAAATTCACCAGCTAGTTGTGCTACCTGTGGATCTTGTCCCAATAAATTGAGAAAGAATTCGGCGTGCCAGTTCATGAGGAAGAGCGGGATTAAACAGGATCCCACGACGAGCATGGCGGATTGCAGGAAAATGCCAATCTTCTTCAGACTTCCAGCGCCATAAGCTTGCGAGCAAAGCGTGTCGAGGGCGGACGATAGGCCAAAGCCGATTGAGAGCCCTGAAACATTAGTGAACTGAATAGATGCATATACAGAGAGTGAGATAAAAACACATTCCCAATCTACTTGTATGCATAACTTGCTAGCTCACCATAGTAGATAGTGTGGCTGCGTCGACGTATTCCTTGGTCTGTGGAGATTCGATGTGACCGACTAGCGCGATGCAGACTAACCCAGGCAAGTATTCCAGCACATAGGTCCCCACGACAGGGTACACAAGTGTCAACAACTTGCGCAATTCATCAAGCACGACCGGCTCAAGTTCTTCGCCGAATTCGTTCACACGGTTCGCGTCCAATCGTTGAACCTCCGCTAGCATGCTCGGGCTCAGCAACGAAAATGAATCGCTGCGGGTACGCATCGGTTCGAGCCCATGAAGATCGAGTTCTAAGTCAATCTCTTTCGCGCACGCTGCTGCTTCCGCCGCCGCTGTTGAACCTGGTGCTGGGGACAATGGGGACGCAGGAGGCAAGAGCGTCGTCGATTCACCAGGAGAGTGGTGGGGACGATCGGATTTCTGCACTCCCTTGATCATCTTCAAATAACTGAATTCAATAGGATATCAGTAAATTGATAAAGCAGATTAATGGATCTTGGAGAGCAATAAGCGTTGCACGCGATGAATGGGATAGCTGGGTGGTTGCTGTCAATCAGATCGATGAGTTTCAAATGGTTGATGTCTACCCGGTGGAAAACTTGTGACATTTTGCAAAGGTGGTCACACTCATCCATCAACTAAAAATTAATTTTAAAAATTTATTTATTTTTGGATTAAGTGTATTCTACTCTTTGTATATATTAATCGATATTTCACTAGTAAATTAAATAACATATATAGAATAATATATTAATACAGGATTAATTTAAGCAATCCGCCCGAAGTGTTGTTGTTCGTTTGCATTTGTGAGCCAATGAATGAAGGTCGGATACAAAAAAAATAGAAAAATGACGAGAAAGCCGAAACAATGAGCAACTTTCATGACTTGAAACCCAACACGGTACACTAATCATTACTATCCATAAACACTCTCCTCTTCCTGCTCGCTCTAATGTGCCGTTCGCTCTTGAGCTTCCTTGGCCATCTGGAGCCAACTAGAGCGATAGAGAATGACCCCACAAATGGTCAATGCTGTCCACAGCCCTGAGCCAAACCCCACCCATAAGCCTTCAACATTCCATTGGAGGTAAAACGCTGAGACCGCACCCAACGGGATCCCGATAACGTAAAATGCGACTGCGTTGATCTTGGCGGCGATATCCTGCTGGCCTGTGCCACGAAAGATGCCTTGGATGACGCAATTTGCACCGTCGACGATTTCATAGGGCACTAGCACCAATAATGTCTGTGCAGCACGTTCGATGGCCCGCGGGTCGTTGATGATCAGCGCCGGAATATCAAACCGAAACAGCAGTACCACGGCCGAGCAGACAAACCCGAGACAGAACGACATCGTTAGGGCGATGCGGCTTACGAGCTGAGCAGTCTTTGGCAGATTCGCCCCCAAACAATTGCCAACTCGCACGTTGGCCGAAACCGAGATGCCTATGAATGGCATATACAGCCCCTGGGCGACGTTCATCAGTACAGCATGTGCACTAATACTCACGACACCGTCGGGCAGCAAACCTGCCATGATGGCGAGTATCTCGTACGCCCACCACTGCATAGCCATCATGAGCATGCCCGGTACTCCGAGTTTTAGGAAAATGCCAATGTTGCGCACTGCTTCCCGCAGATCCCATCCGGGCCACCACTTCTTGTACGTACCGCTAATCCAAAAATACGGGATCAGCAACACCACGAGCATCATATATCCGAGTGTGCGTGACAGCGCCGCGCCGTGGAACCCCATGGACGTGTTGTACGTCAGGTAGTATCCACCAAAGATGTTAACAATGTTGTTGGCCACGGCAATGAACACCATCGGTGTCACAATGTTTTGCGCTTGCAATACCTTGCGGAACATCTCGTACAAGAACAAAAATGGAATTCCAAAGACAGTGTAGCGCGAGAATTCACCCGCGAGTTGTGCGACTGCCTCATCTTGTCCCAAAAGTGCAAGGAACTGACCCGCATACCAATTGATCAAGAAAAGTGGGATCAAGAATGACCCGACGACAAGAATCGACGTCTGTAGGTAAATGCCGATCTTCATCGGGCGGCCCGCGCCATTCGCTTGCGAGCAGAGTGTGTCAAGCGCAGATGATAACCCAAAACCAATAGAAAGTGCCGACACATTTGTGAACTAGTAATAAATTGGCGCAATTGTAACCAATTAGTAAAAGCTATGATTTCCAGATAAAATAACTGGTGCAATAAATCTCTTACCATGGTGGAAAGCACAGCAGCATCAACGTATTGCTTCGTGTGCGGCGAGTCCATGTGACCAACCAGCATAATGCACACGATACCGGGCATGCATTCCAGAATGTATGTGCCGGCAACAGGGTAAATTAGCCGCAACAACTTGCCCACTTCATCGGCCACCACTGGTTCCGGTTCTTGTTCATCGATGCTTCGCACATGGTCAGCCTTAAGCCCGTCCTCTTCGGTCATGTGGCTACCCACCACTGCAACACTGGGGCTAACAAGAGAAAATGCATTACTAGGAGACATGAGCGGGATCATCGGCTCTATATCTAGTAATACATCTTGTGACTCATGCGCTAAAAGTGAAGACGCTTCATCCGACGTATCAAATCGCCGACGTGACGGTGGTGCTTTTGCATTATTGCTGCTGGTTTCTTGAACTTCCACCATCACTGTTAGAGTCTTGAAATGACTAAATGCCGTACTAGCTTCCGCTCCACTTGAAGATTAGCAGCAGAGGTCAAGTCAAGCAATGGTGAGCGCAGTCCGTCCTTCTTCACATCAATCCCTCTCTTCTTTGCTGCTCAATCTTTTGCTGCATCACTGGTGAGTGGTTGAACTTGGGCAGTAGCACAGGACATAAACAGGTCATTCACGCAATTACTATGTCTCGATTATGTATCTATTTCTCTCATTATTACCTTTATGTTGATAATCTAAGTGGCTTGATTAAGTATCCGGTTAAAAATATTGGATCTATCGAAAGTGAATCCAAAAAGAAAAACTTCCTTTGACTGGCATCGGCATCACTGGGCAGCTTCTAATGCGTCTGAAATGGCTTCTAATGCCTGAAGCGAAGCCTGTTGCTCAGCCTGGATGACATTTTCGAGATTTTTGATCTGATACTCCATTTTGTTCATGCGGTCTTCGAGTCGTAGTCCGTCTTTCACAATATTCTCAGTGAATTGCCGCAGCACATGGTTCTGGTTACTGTCAAAGTCTTGTTTGAACTGCGTTAGGTGCATGGACACAGCCTCAACGACTGCATGTGGATTTGTATCACGTCGAATTCGTTGGAGTTCCCCTTGCATCGCTGTCTCACTCACACGAACTTTGGTAGTGATGAGCTCTTCTACTTGCGACTCCATTGTTCTGGTCAAGGGAGTCCTGGAAGACGGTGAACCACCAGAAGATGCAGATGCAGTTGCTTGTGTAGCTTTGTTAAACAAGTCTTGGCGCGTTTGCTGTAGCTGCATCTGAAAATCGTTCTGTATTTTCGTGAGTTGTGCATTCCCCGATGCAATTCGATCCGTTAGCACATCCATCCGCGCCTCCATGCGTGGTATCGCACGTTCGCATGCCTCGACTTTCGCTGCCAGAAACTGCACTTGTGACGAAATCTTGTAGGAATACAACACACGATAAAAAAAACATAATACTACCATTTGAAAGAGCAGTCGCACTTACCTTTTCGAATTGCTGGTTTTCCATGCGCGTGAGAAATCGCCCTAGTCGTTGCTCGAAGTTTTGGTTCATGCACTCGATCGTTTTGCTCACAATGAACTCCACATCAACGTGTTGAATTGAAGTAGATTTTGAGGACGACGATGATGGACGCTGATGGATGGGGGAGCTAAGAAAGCCACGGCGTATTCTTGAGGCTGGAAGTGATGCAGAAGATGGTCGTTTCTGTTCTGAATCAGTTTCTTGCCTTGATATAAAGGTTGACGATAAATCTGCTTGAAGACTTTCTTTCGTTGCTAGTGCAACCGCCTTGAGTTCTGCTGCTACTAGTGGTGCAGTATCAATGGGCAACTCCGCTGTCTGTGGCGATAAATACTGCTCCTCTTGGCCATTAAACGAACCCAGTACGATCTTTAGGTGAGAATACACGGCTTCAATCACCCGTTTCAATTCTTGAATTCGCTCTTGGATTGCACCATCCTCATCTTCCCCCAAATACAATTCATGCAGACTACAGTGTGTCGAATCAAGAAAAGCTTGTTGCAGGAAATTTGCACTGCTTTCGGATAATCCGCAACCTTGCAACTTGAGAATTTTTACCGTTACTTGGTCATGGAAGAGAGTACTGACCAATTCATGCCATCCAGTATCCGATAAGCTATTTCCGCTCAGGTCCAACGTGTGCAGCGTCGTGTTGGTAAACAGGAAATTGCCAACAGTTTCGATCGTATTATCAGCAACGTTGAGATGTTTGACAGGCAAGTGCATCAAGAGCGTAAACCCAGTCGAAGATATGCCATTTTGTGATATATCAAGCTCCTCCAACATCATTCCTTGGCGATCACTAGGCAAAACGCTAAGAAAAAGAGCCTTCAAAGCGTCCACTAACACTCGCAAGCCCCCATCTCGAAGATTATTATCTGCAAGACACAGTCTTCGTAATGCCTTACAAGATTGAAGAGATTGACTGAGGATGATCCCTGCCTGTCGAGCGAGTTTGCATGAAGAGAGCTCGAGTATCACGAGCGTAGAGGTAAACAGAGTGGAAATGGAAATAAGCGTATTCATAGTTAATGGGTGGCAGCTGTAACATCCAAGACAGAATGCGAAGGTTAGTTCGGATTGTGCAAGGCATGCCAGCTGCATAGCATAGACGCATACTTTTTCATCACAAATTGTGTCAATCTGATATCGCTTTTGTCCAGTCGATTAATTGAAAAAGAGAGAAACCGATCCGATAGCGTGCAATTTTCCAGATGTAGAGTGTGGAGCTTATCCTGACAACCTGCACCATTTGAATGTCAGCATGAAAAATGTAATCAACACCTTCGATTGACAAGGTGAAACGTACAGTTGTACAGTTTGTCAAGCTGCTGGAGACCGAATTGATCGAGATCATAGTTTCGCAACTCAATGACGTTGCCGTCTGTTAGCCGAGAGAGATCATCAAAGCCATTTAGGAAAACTTCGGCATTCTGAGGAAAGGTAAACGATCAACATACTGAGGAACATCCACACTACCCATAAATAAATGAAGCGGCCAATGGCAACAAACCCAAAGACTTACTTTACTTCGTACAACGCACACCGGTGTGCCCATATCTACGCTGTCTTGTTGATGCCGAACATGGTGATCGTCGGCATTATCCATAACAATCTCCCTTGATCGAGGAGGCGCGTAAATTTTTAGATCTCTCTAAACAGACGAACAGTCAATTTTGTACATAGTATATCAATCTTGATAACACGATCTGAAAGCATCAAATGGATCGATTGTTGTAAACGTTGAGCGAGTACATAATATTCTCAATGACAACACACGATATCGAAGAACTGACTACAGATTCTCAGCACCATCATGTGAACCGAGCTTTTCCTGAGCGAATACGAGTCGATCTGTGTAGAGCTTATACTTCTCCTTCGCCACTTGCTCTCGTTCAGCAATAATTGTATTCTCGAGCAGACAAAGCTGCTTCATCTTGAGTTCCATCTGCTGCATTTTCACTTCTAGTAATTGGGTCACCAAGTCGCGTACAGGACCCGCTGCGGTGGCATCAGCTAATGCTTGAGCTCGACTAGCTATTAATGCGACAGCTGTGGCATTTGAAGCTTCGTTAGCAACTGCTACCATTTCCTTTGATACTGAGACAGGTTTATCGCTAGCAGTGGAAGTCGAAGGCGTTGCGGTGCTCCCATTACTAGAATCGGCTGACTTCATCATCACATCTCCGTCCGAACCAATTTCTTCTTTAACAATCGTAGCGATACCTGCGTTACGCGTACTACTCGCAACAGCATTCGCAGCTTCTTCAAAGGAAGTAGCCGAGACTCCACTACCATCGTCGCCATTGTTATCATTACTTTGATCAGTTCCCTGTGGTACTGGTTCCATTTTTACTGTACTCGATGCTGACGATTCGTTAATTACTGCTGGTATAGTATGGAGCTGTTTGATAGCGTGAATCGCTGCTTGTGCTGCCGCTTTCGCAACAAATGGATCAACTTGAGCCATCAACGCGCTCATGTTGAGCACGGGTGCATTCATCCCTTCTGCGTAGGTAAACGGCCGTTGTAGGATACTATTGTTTGTCGTGGATCGAGAAACATCATTCATCTGGTTCATAATCGGCAACTCCAAGAAGTGCAAGAGGCATTCTTCGGCAGTTTTCGTTTGGACTTTGGCAGCAATAGAATTCCAGTCACAACTCTCACTGCCTGGCCCGCCAGGTGTGACTTTATTTCCATTGTTGTTGCTTATTGCTTCCAGTAGACGTGTCGTCTCTTCTTCTGTCCATGGAGATGATACCACAACGCGAGTAAAATCCGTAGCATCGACGCCTTCCGGGAACGAGCGCTGCAGGAAACACTCGTCACATAGTCCACTTCCAGGGCGCAAGCAGAATCCACCGACAGGAGCAAGCTCCATAGCAAACCCATTGCTTCCAGACCCGATGTTACCAGTACTACCATTAGCGTTCGCATTGATGTTTCCACCACTGCCTGCGCTAGCGACACCTCTGCGTTTTGCTTCCGGTGTGAGTTCGAATTCCACATCACGTATCCCACACATTTCACACTTGACTTTGTTTCCACTATCCTGCATACCATCCTGACTTGTGGTCTTGTCATGCACTAGCACAGCAATAGGATCATTCATTAAGCTATTCCCGTTACTTTCACTGGACGAACTCACGGGTTTCAGTGCGTAATTCGGGTGCCTTGCAGGTGGCATGGCATGTGGAGGGACGTTGTAATTGATGAGTCCCCAGTGCGTGAGAAATTCGTGTACGCGCATGATGGCACAGGCATCTCCAGCAAGATTGCGCCGACATGCCGTGGCCGTCAAGTACACGTGTGGCTGCTGGCGGTAGGCGTGGATCATGTAGTTGCGATATTTCATGTATACTTCCGGAGTCTTGGACGAATTCTTGCGCGCACCGGGGGGGAAATCGCGGTAGAGCGCCTCGTTGACGAAAAATTCGGGCAACATGCGCTTTTCAATCGGATTGATGGTGTCCATGTCAAACCACGAGCTGCAGCGCGGGACGACAACAGTCTTGGCGATGGGATCCTGTGATGGTGCACTTGTAGTAGCACTTGAACTCGGCGGAGAGGCCGTCTGAGATGGAACTGATGAAGCCATGTCGCTTGAAGTTTTTTCCTATTTGCGCGCGCGGGCCGCTTTGTTGACAATTATGGGCGTTGATGTCTGCCTGTGCGATTGGTGGTGTTGTTTGTAACGTTATGTTAATCGAAATATGTTTTAAAAACTTTTTGCGGGTGGGTTCTCACCAAGAAATGGGTCAAAAATACCCGACCAGATAATGTACCAGCCGTACTTAGTGCTCTATACTAAAGTTTCGTTGGCGTCATCAAAAAGCGAACTTAACACTGATTCGTATGTCATCACTTGACATTAAGTACGGATAGAACAGAGCGAAACCGCACTTATCGAACAGATGTAAGCCACTGATAATCATTCTTCATTTCTTCAGACAATGATCTGGTCGCCCACCACACTTGGCAATTAGACTTCAACAATCGACACACCCGAACACCAATCGTTCATACGTATACCAATACGCTAGACAGATAATGACCACACCAAGCATCTCTAACACGTCTAATACACCTCATTTCCTTGCTGTGCCGCCCACAGTAACAAGATCTCGTCGCCGTGGGACGAGGGATCCAGCCTCGGCCTTGGAGTCACGACGTAAGAGTAATCGCGAATCAATGAAGCGAGCACGACAACGCGATCGTGAACAACTTGCTGTGATGAGAAAACAGATTCATATGCTCGAACAACAGTACCAGAACGCATTACAGAGTCAACATCAACGAGAACAAGAACAAGGCAAACAGGTAGACCCAAGCCCGTTGGTGACGGCGTATAAAGAGCTGCTGGAACTCTCACAGGACTTAAAACAAGACAATTTCGCGATGATGCAGATGTTGGAGGCAAGACAAAAAGTGTACGAACGATTAGAGCGTGTGCTTGGTGATTATCATGCAGAGAAAATTGACGTAGACCAGATTGATGTCTGGCCTCCTTCTCCTTCAATCCCTGGGCTCAGATTCCTCGGAATCTCCGAGGGCGAGGCGTTGTCACTGATGGCGGAGTGTAAGCGGCAAGTGGGGAATTTTGACCAGGTACCGGTCTCATCAGAAGACTCAAATGAATATATGGGATGGGCTGTTATGCAGAAAGTCATTACTCAGTCAAAGGTCAAGTTTTTTCTTTCCAAGGACTTCCAGAATGTCAGTCCTGTAGTAGCGGCTAAGAAATCATGGGATATCTTTGAAGAAGGTAAGCATGACAACATGAAACCCGCGCAAATTCTTCGGCTTGAAACCCTTCAGGTGGTCAATGAGAACACACTCGTGAAACTCGCTGACATGGTAACGCCCACAATGGAAGGTGTGATACTACGCATGATTTTTCTTCGATTTCGCCTTGAAAATGAAAATGGGTACGTCCAAGGTCAAATGGGTATGTACCCAGACTCAGATATTGGTGAATTACCATCCTATGGTGATACAAGGAAAATAGTTCACGTGAATTTAACATCATGGATGGAATTTATGGAGCCACAATTGAAATCGGGTGAGGGTAATTGCACAATACGCTATGGTGGTTACTGTGAAGGGCCCGAATTTCGAGATTTGGGCTCGCGCTTTGTTCCGGTGTTACTTTCGGTGTTGCAAACAATGGACAAAACCCTGGAACACCGTGTTCCACTGCTTTTATCCTAAGTCTCACTGTTGCGAACACCAAGATGATAATAAGATACATGCCGTACAAGCGATGGTTCAAGTGAAGAGGGTGGTAGCGTTGCTACGTAAACGGTGTAAACACGTCATGCGTGTGAAGTGAATACCCGTCTCGTCCCACAGTCGATTTCGACTGGATCGCAGTTTTCATGGCCAAGATTGATATTATCCTCTACCAATCGGGGTTCGACTGCCTAGTCGCACCAATTTATCTTACTGTGTACCGTGGAAAACCATGAATTATCGACATAGATCAAGACATACGAACAAGAACAGCAACCATACAGGTGAGATTGTGTTAAGTTCATATTGTGTAGTCTTGTTCTGGTTTAATGATTTGCTTTTTTCCAGGGCACTTAAGGAGAGCCAGCTGCTGATTTTTTACGTTTCTGACCAATTGCGTTTGCAGGCATCTATTTTCGACCAATGGTAATGTCATCCTTTCCCACACGCAAATCAGCAAGCACCAAATCTGAAGAACAAATGGCGGCGCTCTGCTGCATTTGCCACACCAATCTTGGGTGATTGGGAAGGCAGAGAGAGCTTACAAATCAAGAAGCAGACATCTACACACACATGCTGATGAGTACTACTAGACCCAGCACGATGGATTTATTTTTATACGACGAAGAAGACGCGTCGATGATGGAGTGGACAACAACCATAAATCCCAATAACAAACTCCAGCGGCCACAGTCTCCGACAATGAAAATAGAGACGCTGTTGGCAGACATACCGACATGGGATAACCCAGGTTCTTCGTCTTCTTCTAGTATTTTGATCACAAACAACAAGAAGCCGCTGGTTCCTGTACCCTCATCTATCGAGGCGCGACGCAAACGCAACCGTGAAGGCATGGCGCGTGCGAGGCGACGGCAGCGAGAACAGATGCTAGAGATGCAGACTATGGTACAGAAATTGGAGCACCAATACGAGATGCTTCGGCGTGCGGCCGAGGTACGAGGATTACTTCATGATGATGAAACGTACAGGAGCGATAGCGACACGAGTAGCATGAGTGACAGTGACAGCTATCGACATCGCGAAAGTGCCTACATCCGGTTAGCAGATCTCTCTCGAAGAGCACAGGGGGAGCGCGCCATTTTGGAACACAAATTACGCGAAAAAGAAAAAATTTTCCTGCGGATGCAACAGGTGATGATCGACAGAGAACAAGAGCTGGTACTGCCGTGTCCAATAGAGACGCTTTCTGAGAACGAGAAGCTCTACTCAGACTTTGAGTTTATACCTCTCACACAGGAGCAGGCTCAAGAACGCATTCGACGATGCTACCAACAGGTCTGTCAATTAGCGATATCTTCACGGCCGCTGTCTGTATACGACATTGGAGTAATGAGTTCAGAGGTAGAGTCCCCCATCGCGTCGCCACTACCTGATGTCACTTTACCAGCATCGGCAGCATCTACTCCACGCGCTCCGCTACCGACATCGGCGACGTTTGGATGGGAAGTCTCCTCTCAAATCTCCGCTGCGCATGATTTTTTCGTCTGCTGTTCCAAGTTTTTCCCCGGTCTGAACGCATTTAATGCGATGCAACAATCATGGGAACGCGATACGCAGCCACGTGTTAAGTTTTTATCGTTACGCCCTCGTGTGCGGTATGAAGTACTGCAAGTGCTGAATGACAACACATACGTCGTAGGCATCGACCTGAAGCACCCAGTGAAACAAGGCAAACTCATGCGTTCGATGGACTTGCGATTTCGATTGGCGACTGAGACAGGGTATGTAATGGGTCGGTCGTCCGTGAATCCGATATCCAATGAGTTACGGGCACATGCTGAAACGAATTATGAATATTTTGATTCATCCTCTTGGATTTCCTTCACGCCCCAGATAGATGCAACGACTGGAGAAGAGGGATGTCTCATTAAATTCTACGCACGCACGGAGTACAATACGAATGAAGATATATACCTTCGGCTTGTGAATGTGTTGAGCGCAATGCTACAATGGGAGAATGTCATTGTTCCATCATCGTTGAAACTGGTTGCATGACCACATTATACTTGGATGCTCACAGGCAGACAATGACCCCAATGTGAAGTGTATTGACATCCCATGGAAAATTCATTAAACTAATGGAAAGAGCGCCAGAATGGGCGAATGATTGCAACAGATACCAGAAACTCGGTATATACTTTTTTAATTTCAGCCATGGTATCAGATGAATTACGAGTAAATCAGTGGGATCAGTAATAGGTTACTGATAGATTAGTCCATCGTAGTGCGTGGCTTCAAGGGATGATTTGTAGACAAGGAGCTATCGAAGTGTGTAAATAATTACTGATAAATGAAGAATTATGAGAAGGTAGCTTAATCAGTGAACTAATAAATATGTAATAAGGAAAAAGGAGGGGATTACCTTCATAGATATAATACTGCGGTGCTATGATGCGTTGCTGCTACAGCAATCACATAATAAAAATTCTCACTAAACTAATGCACATTGTCTACTTTCTTCAAAATTCGTACTTCGTAATATGAATGCTATAGGAGATTTCTTCTCTTTTCTTCATCTTTCCTTCTTCAGTACATCATAGTGTTGAGTATCACCATTTCGCCAAATAGATTATTGTAGGTGGTCATGGAGCACGATTTGACATCGATCATGAGTGTGGATTCAAAAAATAGACTGCGCACTTTCGTATCGCGGGAGCAAAAGAGAGACCGAGCACAATCGATTCGATGGCGAATTGCGTCGGTAGCCTCGTGTTTTATTGATTCAAAAATCTGCAGCGCGTCGGTGACACTTGTATTGACAAGTAATCTCGCGTCTTCAATCTGAGTTTGCACCAGCTCTTCAGCTTTGCAAATGCTGGCGTTAACAACCAAGGTAGCACTTTCAAACTGGCTTTGCACGAGGTTCTGGACTTCATTAATGGTGCCTAAGGCAATTTCTTGGGTTTGGCTGACACTACTATGAAAAAGTTCGTGAGCTTCGTTCACTCGAGCGTAGACAAGTTCGGCAGAATCTTGGGCACGGTCGGTGACGAGATTTTGCATGTCACTCACAACATCGCAAACAATATTAGTGGCTTCCTTAACCCCATTAAGGACGGTAACAGGCGAGTTAACAAAGCTGTTTAAGTCTTTGATCACATCCGTCACTGAACTAATGGCGTTAGTTTGGGCTTTGCTCACACTGCATTGAAAGAGCTTGTGTACATCGCTGATACTTGTCTCGACAAGTTTCTGTATTTCTTGCATACCTGCAGATACGAGCTGTTCGGTGATGAGAGTGATATTATTCGCAACGTCGGTAATCTGATCGAGGCTACAGCAAACGATATCTTGAACATTGTCGACTGTCGTATCCACAAATTCCTCAACTTCATTAATACTACAAGTCACAAGCTCCTGCGCTTCTTCGTGGCCAGTTTGGACCATCTTTTCGACTTGAGTGACGCGCGAATAAACCAAATTTTCAACTTTGTTGAGTATCTTGTTGATAAATATATTTACTTCATCGCAGCTCGCATCAATAAGTTGGTGAGCGTCGTCAATGGTCGCCTGTGCAAGCGAGTAAGCCTCGTGCGCATGCACACAAATCGCGGTTTGGTCAACAATCCCTTGGGAAACGAAAGTTGGCACTTTTTCTTCTTCTTTCATGGTGGATGGCCTAAATTTCTGTTCAGTAGTAGTAAGAAGAATCATTGTAATGGTGCTGGTAGTCGTCTCACACGGGAGCCACACGTTCACAGCATTCCAAACGGAGAAGACTGCGCTCGCAATGGCTGTGGCAGCGGAGGAAACGGCAGTAGCGATCATACTCTGCATCGTTTTACCGTTTTTGGTCGCTTGCCTGTCGGTTGGTAGCCTTGTGTAGCTGAGGAGGAGGAGATCTTCACTCGAGTTGGCGAATTTTATAATGAATATCCGAGCGTCCCGCACAGTCAAGCAGGCGCTGCGAGTCTGGATTATGTCAAGAGCCATCACGGAGCAAGAACTGCATCCATCGAAATGGAAACGTCATTGCCCCTAGTCCCATGAGTCTCATCACTTTGTGATGGGTCATGACATGTTTTACTTGGGTCGGTGGTGCGGGGATTGCCGCTTCCCAGATGAAAGTATCTTTTTGACCCAGCGGGTATGACCAACTCGTCCATTAGGCAGAGTAGATCAAATAACTTTATATTTTAATAATTTTTTTAAAAATGTTATATAATATTTAACTATCTATGTATAATTTATTTTGAGTATTAATTACCTTCTTTAATAGATATAGATGGGCGATATGTACTTTTTGGATGCGACAAGATGGCTACAGACCCTCTTGAATTGTTGAATTGAACAAAATTCGAACATTGCCTTTAAGAGATTGGATGGTTTGAGACTCCAATCATGCGATAATTATACTAGATCCACCGACTGTCAACAATTGCTGCTACGATTACGACCAGCTAGTCCACGCCATTGAAGGACGATTATCACCAACAAACAAACATGATTGCTACATCCAAACTCAATCTATCTTATCACCATTCATTCAAAAACAAAAGCTATATAAAAGAAAGGTTGTACTTATTGCTTATGAATCCGTTCTTGCGCATTCTGGGCCATCTTAGACCAACTCGCTCGGTAGAGCAACACGCCACAAATCACCAGTGCCGTTGCGAGACCCGAGCCAAAGCCGAGCCAGAGCCCTACGACACCTACTCTCGCGAGAAACGCTGTCAGCGCAGCGACGGGGATACCGACAACGTAAAATGCAATGGCATTGATCTTAGCAGCGATGTCTTGCTGGCCAGTACCGCGATAGACGCCTTGAATGACACAATTGGCACCATCGACGATCTCATAAGGAACCATCACCAGTAACGCTTGGGCAGCTCGTTCGATGGCTTTGGGGTCGTTGATGATAAGTCCAGGAATATCCGACCGAAATAGTAATACCGTCATGGAAGTGGCCAGTCCTAAGCAACACGCCATAGTCATACTCACACGTGTGACAACCTGTGCGGTTTTGGGCTGGTTCGCTCCTAAACAATTTCCTACACGGATATTAGCGGATACGGAAATCCCGACAAACGGCATGTAGAACATCACCGCGACATTCATCAGTACAGCGTGTGTGCTAATGCTGACAACACCATCCGGAAGCAATCCCGCCATAATTGCGAGCACTTCATACGCCCACCCTTGCATAGCGAACATGAACATGCCCGGTATTCCGAGTTTCAGCACTAGGCCCACTTGCTTCTTGGCTTCCTGGAAATACCACCCGGGCCACCACGGCCGGTAGATCTGAGTAATCCACAAGTACGGAAGCAGCAGTAATACAAGCGTCATGTAGCCAAGTGTGCGGGAGAGTGCGGCGCCATGAAAGCCCAGTGACGTGTGATACGTCAGGTAGTACCCACTACCGATATTCACAATATTGTTGACGACTGCGATGGCGACCATCGGCTTCACGATGCTCTGTGCCTGCAGAACCTTTCGGAACATCTCGTAGAGAAACAAAAATGGCATACCAAAGACTGTGTAGCGAGAAAATTCTGTGGCGAGTCGTGCCACTTCTTCGTCCTGTCCTACGAGTGTGAGAAAATACCCAGAGTGCCAGTTGACTACGAACAGCGGTAGCAGCATTGAGCCAACGACCAACATTGCTGCCTGCAAGTAAATACCCATTTTCATTGGACGCCCTGCGCCATTCGCCTGCGAGCAGAGCGTGTCAAGTGCTGATGTCAGCCCAAAACCCACGCAAAGTCCTGTGACGTTAAGGAAGACCGTCGAAAGTGTCGCAGCATCGACGTATTGCTTGGTGGCTAGGGAGTCCATGTGGCCGACAAGCACAATGCACATCAACCCAGGTAGACTTTCCAAGATAAACGTGCCGGCGACCGGACAGACTAGCGCAAGCAGTTTCTTGAATTCATCTTTCACGACAGGATTGTCCACTGATTGCTGCAGCATGTTTTTATGATCAGTTGGCATCTCATCTTTGAACCGAGTGGATGTGAAGCTTGGACTCATGAGCGACATGGCATTGCTGGGTGACATAAGCGGTAGTAGTGGCTCAACATCAACTACCACAACCTCCTGTTGTGGTTCAAATGTCAAAAGCGATGAGGTTTCATCCACATAGCTCACCATTGCCTCAGATCCTTCAAAGTCCAATAGCACTGTGCTTAGCTTGAGTTTCAGCCAGTGTGAAGCGTGACAATAAGATCAATGATGATTGTCTACTACAACACCAACCGGGAACCTGTGCCCAGGGAACCATTACTCTTGGTGGTCAGGTAGAACTATCATGCACACCTCAATTTCAAGGTGTCATCAGGGATGAGTGGGCACAATATGTTGGTCAGTCCACACATATTTGATGGCCCAAGTCTATTTTCTTCATACACGACCTGATTTAGGAATATCATGGCAAATCACGTTATCTATATATTCATTGAAATATATTAAGATAACATTATTTACCTTGTTTTGTAAATTGTATGCTTTTTGGTAAGTATCCATTCACAAACATAAGAGCACATGAGCATATGCGTGAGTAGTTTGTTATGTACTTCCGGCGGCATGCACGCATGGGTTTCGACGCGTTCCACTCAGTATGCTGTGGGATACATGTATTCTTCCCATATCCAACTGAAGCAATCATGACCGACATCTCCAGGACGGTGATGATGAAAGTTTGACAAAAGTGGTAGGAACGAAACCTTCATTCCGACTGTATCCATTGTCTCTTCTCAATACATATCATGGAAGAGAACAGTAACATGCCGATAGCGAACGCGAAAATTTGTACTGACGAGCGAACGCCACTGCTGCCGAAGCGCGGGGCGCGAGTGCAACCAACAACTGACATTTCTATCGTGGAAACCGGTCACTTTCCTCCCCATGATGTGATACAAGTGCTTGAACAGGACCCGGTGATGACGGAAGAATTCCACAAGCTACTGATACTCAGCTACCCTGTGGTATGGCTATCATGGCAATATGGATTAAAATTATTGTTGGTAGATAACATGATCGCTAACGATAACCTGGACACGTGTATGCAGGTGCTGACATCAACACTCGAGTTCTTACCCGGATTCACGAGCATCATCCTCGCTGGTCATTTGGATTCACCATACACAAAAGAATACGTCGATGCTGCTACATTGTCGAGTATGGTAAGCCCTCATCAAACCGCCTCATTATTTTCACTCTGACCAAGAATTACAATATTGTTCATTCATCTTTTCTTTCGTGCATCTGTAGCTACTCAACATCACTGCATTTTCCATCGGCTTTGGATTGATTTCGGCCATGGATACGCTCTGCTCCCAAGCATATGGTGCCCAACGCTTCGACAAGATCGGCATCTATTTCCAAACAGGGCTCTGCATACTTAGCGTGACATTTGTACCTATTTGGCTCCTGAATTGGTACTCGGAATCACTCTTGTTGCTTTTGGGACAGAATCCGCAAGTCGCAGAGCTCACACAGAAGTTTACACGATACAACCTCGTCGGCTTACCGTTCCTCTTTCTTTACGAACTTTTCCGGAAGGTGTTGCTGGCCCAAAATATCACACAACCACTCGTTGTGATAGCACTTATTGGAAATGTTGTCAGTGTTGTCACTGGGTACGTCTTGGCATACCATGCATCGCTGGATTTCTATGGCATCGCAATGGGTCGTTCGCTCGGCAGTATCAGCATGCTTCTATTACTTATACCGTATTTCTGGTGGTATCCAATGCATCTAAGTCAATGGTGGCAAAGTGGATGGAATCTTCACGAGTCCATCCGTCATCTGGGGACCTTTGCTCGGCTTGGTATTCCAGGCTTGCTGATGTTGATCCTTGAGTGGTGGGCGTTTGAGATTCTATCACTCCTTGTCGGTCTTCTGCCTAACAACGTTGTCGCATTAAGTGCCCATTCCGTTTTACTGAATGTCACCACATCGCTGTATATGGTTTACGTCGGACTCTCCTGTGCGGCTAACGTACGTGTAGGCAATTGCTTGGGTGCGAATGAACCAAAGAAAGCTCGGCTAGTGAGTCAACTTGCGTTCTGTTTGGTAACAGCGGCTGGTGGTGTGCTTGGGACAATATTGTTCTTCATGTGTGATTTCATCCCAACACTTTTCCTGCATGATGCAGAGAGTATCGCATTGGCTTCACGGATTTTACTGATCTGGGCACCAATGGAAATACTAGACGGACTCAATTGTGTAGCGCAAGGTATCTTTCGTGGCGCAGGTAAGCAGCAAACCGCCGCTACGACGAATGCATTGGCGTATTATGGTGGTGGGATTCCCATGGCGGTGATGCTCGGGTTCTATGGTCACTTTGGGGTGGAAGGACTCTGGCTGGGCTTTGGCGTAGGGCTATGTACTTCTGCAACGATGCTCTTGGTCTTAATAACAAGATGGCAATGGAGAGAGTTGGCTCAAGACGCACAAACACGAACGGCTGAATAATGGGCAAATATAAAGTCGACTCGGCCACTGTAGCCACGTTTCATGTATGCTGGACATATTAACGCAGAGTTTGTGGTGTTGGTGTTGAGTAGAATCTGCATTGAAGCACTGTGATCCTTGGGATAGTACCCCATAGATCTTATGAGATACCGACATACCAGTAACTCAGGGAAGACCTTCTATTCATTGTTTGGGTCCGACTCCACTAGTAAAAACTAGTTAAGACTAGACAACCACGGAGTAGATGTCCATTCTTGAAAAAGATGCTTCTAGCAGCCTTGACATCTCTATCAAGGACGAACTTGCAGTGAGGACAGTCAAATACTTTCTGGTGTCTCATCGCGTGGTTGATTCTCCCACAGTGAGAACAAGTCTTTGCTGTATATTGTTCCTTACACTCGATCATCCTTCCTCCAGTTCTTTCCATCTTGTACTTCAGTAGCGTCTCGAGCTTGTAGTAAGACCATGTTAGCATTTTTCTTGACGCCTTGCTTGAAGTCCTTTTTTACTTGAACGTCAGCTCTGAAATTCCACAGGACTTCATGGTAGTTGTCCGACAACCACTTGGAGACTTTGTGATGCATGTCCGATATCTTCGCTTTCATCCGTCGAAAAGAAATTGTGTACTGATTATTGCGTCGTTTGGTGCACAAATGGTATCAATCGAAAGCTCTTGTTATTCGTTATAATTGACCATAATCTCATCAAAATCCGCTTACTCCTATTGGCAAAAAACAACGTGCCCCTATCCACAATTGTATCTCAAGCTTGACAAGCGACCAACATTCTATCGATACTTTGTGGCTGTTCACGATCTCAAAAAGTGTCAGCATCTGCATCTGATCGTAATCACACATATACTGATTAACTGGCGTGGTTCTGATGGCACAAAACAAACGGTTACAGCACTATACCCCACATGCTCTTCATCCTGTTGCTACCATCTCCAAAAATCATTTCACAATCTCATTTTGATCAAGTCACAGATCTAGAGATACAGGCTCCAATTCACAAAAAAACTCCAGACGGTAGGAAGAAATGGCACTTGCAACCCCCCGATCAGAGCAAGAGCTCCGACCACTGCTACTACACGCTGCGACGAATCACCTGCAAGAAAATAAAACAACGAAGGCAGTAATAAATATCGACACCGACTATGAGACCGAATCCAAGAAAGAAGCAGAGCCCAGCGTCAACGAGGAACTGTACAAGATGGCCACGCTCGCCTATCCAGTGGTACGACACAAATAGCTCCTCCAAGGAAACATAATTTCCTAGGTTTGCTTCACGTCTGACATGATTGCAAATTGGATGGAATCCTATAGGTGTTGGCTTCAGCATTGGAGTTCTTGCCTGGGTTCACAAGCATCATCTTGGCTGGGCACATGAACTCGCCGGACGCTAAAGCATATGTCGATGCCGCTACTCTCTCCAGCATGGTAAGAACCAAAATACCACTAAAACTGCAGAACAATAGCCTGCTAATGCTCCTCTCCATGTCTCGATGAATTTGAACCTCAATAACTTAGTTTACCAATATCACGGCTTTTTCCGTTGGATTTGGTTTGATTTCGGCCATGGACACACTCTGTTCGCAAGCGTATGGTGCGAATCGCTACGAGAAGCTTGGTATTTACTTCCAGACGGGGCTGCTCGTGCTCTTAGTCTGCTTCTTTCCCATCTTTTTGACCAACTGGTACTCAGCGAGCATCTTGGTTGCATTGGGTTTGGATCCAACATTGGCAGAACTGACGCAGGAGTTTGCGCGGACCAGTTTCTTCGGTGTACCGTGCATTTTGCTTTACGAACTCTACCGCAAGGTATTGCTTGCGCAAAACATCACGCAACCGCTCGTAGTATTTGCTGCATTGGGAAACGTCGTGCATATCGCTAGTGGGTATTGGTTTGCGTATCATACCTCCATGGGGTTCAATGGTATCGCGTTGTCGCGAGCGTTGGGCAATCTCGCGATGTTGCTGTTACTATTCCCGTACTTTCAGCTCTATCCACAACATTTCACGCAGTGGTGGCAGGAAGGTTGGAACTTTCGTGAATCTGTGCGTCATATTGGCGTGTTCCTGGAACTTGGAATCCCTGGCTTTCTCATGATGTGTATGGAATGGTGGGCGTTTGAGCTCCTGTCATTATTCGCAGGCATGCTCCCCGATAGTCTCGTCGCCGTGAGTGCACATGCGGTGGTATTAAATTTCACGATGATGATCTTTATGGTTTTCTCTGGCTTATCATCCGCCAGCAATGTCCGTGTGGGTAATTGCTTGGGCGCAAACGAACCAAAAAAAGCGCAGCTCGTTAGCCGATTAGCGATTGGACTCGTGTTGGTCATTGGGGTGACATTAGCCACTGCATTATTCTTCGCGGCCAACTACGTACCGACGCTCTTTCTTAATGATGCTGAGAGCATCGCCAAAGCCGCTAGCGTGTTGGCGATCTGGTCGCCGTTTGAAGTACTGGACGGACTCAACGCAGTCACCTCCGGCATCTTTCGGGGTGCAGGTAAGCAGCAGGCCGCTGCAACCACCAACGCCGTCGCGTATTACGTTGGGGGGATCCCGTTGGCGGTATTACTGGCGTTCTACTGGCACATAGGTGTTGAGGGCCTATGGTTTGGCTTTGGCTTTGGGATCTGCATTTCCGTATCGACACTGCAGGTGTTGCTCACGCGGTGGGACTGGCAAGCGCTGGCGGACGATGCTGAGCGCCGCACAGGCGTCTAAGCGTCACGAGTAGTCCTAAATAGGTAAAAACCTAAAATTTGTAGAGAGAAGGCTTCTATTTGGGTAAGCCCGTTATTGATACTTTTGACATGTTGAAACAAATCTGAATCTGAGTCCATCACACTCACTTCGCGAATCGTCACTGACAGCACAGCGAACGCTCCTGGAGCAGGCCATGTGGTGTGGAAAAACCGGAACGGCCGACCTTCATTCAGCAGGTACCTGCAATTGCAAGCCAACCATCACTGCATGCTGAGGTAATCAGAATTCCTCAACCAAAAGACAAGGCAGAGTACGTTTCCGTTTTGTTTTAATTCCCATTCAGCAACGACTCCTCAAACACGGCCAGTATTCCCTTTTTCTTGACAAGCCTTATAGAGCCACAATCGATCATGGGTGCCGAAAATACGACCGTCGACAAGGAATTGCAACCATTGCTGCATCCATCCGTGAATACTGGGAAATCTCATGACGCTGCTCTCACGATCGATGATATCGCAATCGCTACGGCTATTGCTCAAAGTGAAGAACCAACTCCCAATGCTACAGTGGAACTTCGGAAGCTACTCGCGATAGCGTATCCAGTGGTACAATTACAACTAGCTCATGAAACGCATACACTTTGCTTTTGGTGTATAGTGGCTGATGATAATCTATGCATGTATGTATATGTAGGTGCTTACCACATCTTTTGAATATTTGCCCGGTTTTACGTCCATCATCCTCGCTGGACACATTGATTCACCATTTACCAAGGAGTATGTTGACGCTGCCACTCTATCGACAATGGTAAGAAAGTTGTGCCTTCCTACGTGACAGCTCCTTCGGTTAGCCCATGATGGTGTTTTCTGCGACATAGTTTACCAATATCACCGCTTTATCCGTTGGGTTCGGCTTGACTACTGCCATGGACACACTCTGTTCACAAGCGTATGGAGCCAAGCGATACGACAAGATCGGCATCTACTTCCAATCGGGTGTACTCGTACTTGGTGCATGTTTAATACCGATTTTCATCCTCAACTGGTTCTCGGAAACATTTTTATTATTCTTGGGTCAAAATCACCACGTTGCAGAGCTTGCGCAGGATTTCTCACGTGCATATCTGTTTGGGGTACCATTCATCTTCCTCTATGAGCTTTTCCGCAAGGCGTTGCAAGCGCAGAACGTCACCAAGCCGTTCGTAGTTATCTCCGTACTGGGTAACGTTGTCAATATTGGTGTTGGGTATGGGTTGGCGTATCATACTTCACTAGGGTTCCAGGGAGTCGCCATTGCTCGGTCATTTGCCAATGTCTTACTTCCATTGCTACTGATTCCGTATTTCTGGTGGAAACCATCACGTCTGCGGCAGTGGTGGCGTCACGGGTGGCAATTGAAGGAAGCTTATGCACACGTTGGTCTCTTTCTCCGTCTCGGGATTCCCGGTTTCCTCATGGTGGCGATGGAATGGTGGGCATACGAAATGCTCTCTTTGTTTGCTGGGTGGCTTCCGAACAGCGTCGTGGCTTTGAGTGCTCATGCGGTACTCTGCAACACGACATCCATGCTCTTTATGGTGTATTCTGGGATATCCTCTGCCGCCAACATCTGTGTGGGAAATTGCTTGGGTGCAAATCAACCAAAGAAGGCGCAATTGGTCGGGCAATTGGCGATTGGATTCACCGCTGGCGTGGGTTTCTTGCTGGCAACAGTGCTGTTTTTTGGCTGTGACTACATCCCGAGACTATTTATTAGTGACCCCACAGATATCGCGGTTGCTTCGCATGTACTCTTGCTCTGGACCCCAATGGAAATCCTAGATGGGATGAACTGCGTGATCCAAGGCATTTTTAGAGGCGCCGGCGAGCAACACGCCGCTGCAACCACAAACGCGGTTGCCTATTACATTGGTGGTATCCCCATGGCAGCATTGCTGGGGTTTCTGTTCCATGTTGGTGTAGAGGGACTCTGGTTGGGGCTTGGTTTTGGTATTTGCCTGTCGTTGGGGATGTTGCTATTCTTGATCCGACGTTGGAATTGGGGTGAATTAGCTGAGGACGCGCTGAATAGAACAGCGGAATAGTTAAGGCAAAGAACAATCAAACACGAACATCAAGCAGTTCAAAATTCTGCTGATGTCTATTGTGCAGTAACTCGAACATTTTATCATTCATTCGAAAAACAGAATCGCTTCTTTTTTTGCATTAGGTTCAAGGTTATAACATATCCTATGTTAATTCACTTCAATTCCATTCTGCGAGAGAAAGTCGTAGCATCCCATTGACACGAGAATGTCAAATTCGTGGTCAATCCAGAGCTCTCGACACCGCGGTGGAAGACAATGGTCAACAGTCCAGTTATGTGAATGCTACCCATGTGGTAGGTGACTGTCTTTGTCTGTGTCGCTGTATTTCGCTTTTCTGCGCTCCAATAGACATCGTGCACTACATAATTTACTCTGGGGATCAATAGCTGCAGCACGCGTGAAACAGCAATAATACTCTTGTGGTCACCCAGAGGGAGTGAAGATGCAGTTACAATCGAAGAACAGTCTCATTTCGAGCAAGAAGTTCAGTTATGAAGAGAATATTCCTTTGACTTTTGCACTTGAAAGTCCCTGATTGACTCGCCACAAGAAAAAGATTGTGTCTGAAAACGACCTTCACTCGGGTGTAGCCATCTGACTATCATTCCCATTATGAAAAAATTGCATCCATTTGACAGGCACACAACCAGGCATCTGATTGCTAATCGCATTTCACTACGTGCAACCATCCAGATATTCCCAGAGTAAAGTGAGCAAAAGCTACAATTGGTCACGTTGCAAGTTGCTGATAGATTTTCGAGCTCATTTCGGATCAGCTAAGACTAAGTGAAGCGCCAAGAAGAAAGTTGTGGAAAATGGCGTCACCGAGCACAGCAGGAAGAAAAAAGGAGACGCAACCACTGCTGTTGGCCAGCGACACAAAGAAAACGCCGAGCGACTCATTTGCTGTGCAATTAGAAATTACAAAATCAGACGCTTTAGATTATGTGCTAAATGAACCTGAACCAGCAGTCGCAGACGAATTTCGCAAACTACTTAAGCTTGCGTATCCAGTGGTTAATGCCCGATACAATATGGCGATATCTCCATTAGCAATTTACTGACCTTTGTGCTTGTTTGGTTGCATAGGTTCTGGCCACGGCGCTCGAGTTCATCCCTGGCTTTTGTTGTATTCTACTGGCTGGTCACATGGATTCTCCCTACACAAAGGAATACGTGGACGCCGCGACCCTTTCTACTATGGTAAAGTCTCACCTTCACGAAGCAAGCAGCAGTTGAGTGAACACTATCACTCTAACGCTTTACGCTTTATAGTTTTCCACTATTACGGGGTTTTCGATCGGCTTTGGCTTGATCTCAGCTATGGACACGCTCTGTTCACAAGCATATGGTGCCAAACGGTTCGAGAAGCTTGGTATCTACTTCCAAACTGGCTTGCTCGTGTTAGCGGTGTGCTTCGCGCCCATTTTCTTTGTGAATTGGTTTTCCGGCCATATCTTACGCGCGCTGGGTCAGGAACCACATGTCGCTGAATTGGCGCAAGAGTTTTCACGATTTACATTGTTCGGCATGCCGTTCATCTTCCTCTATGAGCTCTTCCGCAAGGTGTTGCTCGCTCAAAACATTACGCAGCCACTTGTGTTCATCGCAGTAGTCGGCAATGGTGTTAATATTGTGAGTGGGTACCTGCTAGGATACCATACATCTTTAGGCTTCCACGGTATCGCCCTTTCCAGATCCTTAGGGAACCTGGCGATGCCATTGCTGCTGATTCCATACTTCCAGCTGAACCCGACGCACTTTAGTCAATGGTGGCAAGATGGATGGCAATGGAAGAGTGCAGTCGAACATCTCGGGCTTTTCCTTCGCCTAGGGGTCCCTGGTTTGCTGATGATGGTGATGGAATGGTGGGCATTCGAAGTCATGTCTCTGCTTGCAGGTATTCTGCCAAACAGCATCGTCGCGGTCAGTGCCCATGCTGTCTTATTAAACGTCACAACGATCCTCTACACGACTTTTGTCGGATTATCCTCGGCCACCAACATTCGTGTGGGCAACAGTTTGGGTGAGAATGCACCTAAGCAAGCTCAATTGGCGAGCAAAGTAGGACTGGGTCTCGTAGCGTGTGTGGCGTTAGTGTATGGAAGTATACTGCTCCTGCTCTCTAACCAGGTCCCCAAGCTATTCCTGAGTGATCCAGAGACTCGAGCGCTCGCATCACGTGTGTTGGTGATCTGGTCGCCGCTATTGGTGATTGAAGGGCTCAATTGTGTCATACAGGGAATCTTTCGTGGCGCTGGAAAGCAGAAAGTCGCTGCGATGACCAACGCCGTGGCCTATTACGTCTGTGGGCTTCCACTAGCTGGACTGCTTGCTTTTCATATTCACTTGAGTGTCGAAGGTCTGTGGCTTGGTTTTGGCTTTGGTATGCTAGTCTCATTTATGCTGCTGGTGAGCTTAATGAAACGATGGAAGTGGAGACAACTGTCGCTGGACGCACAACAACGAACAGCGGAATAGTTAAGGCAATGAACAATCAAATACGAACATCAAGCAGTTCAAAATTCTACTGGTCTCATTCCGAGCAAGAGACTCATTTATTAAAAGAATATTCCTTTGATTTTTGCATTTGAGAGTTTTGTTGTCCCATATAACTTCGTATGTATAATCTTTGCTTTCCTTTGGCACCGATACTACCGCGCTACGCTTTCCGGACAATCATTTTGATTTAGGAGAAATGAGGAATAGAAGTTAATGCATTGGTCATGACTATGCAAAGTTGACTGTAAGGAACATAATAAGGAAATGCCTATTCTGCTGTTGTTTAGTCTTAGCGAGTTTTTGCCGATTGAGTCAGACTCAAACAAAGAACAGAAGGTCCTCCCTGGGGTACTTTCGTATCTCATATGATCCTTGAGGTGAGATCCAACGCATTATCGTCAATTAGTGCATTAAATACACGATAGTTGAGTCTGCATCACAGCACGACAGCCCATATTGTTTCTATGAGCTGGAGATCTGAGTGATATGGAGGGGTAAAAACTACTTCATGCCCCTCCTCTTTCGCTATTGCAACTGCTCCAGGTAGATCTCTCTCTCTGCATATATTGTTTGTATCTCTAAGAATTCAATGGGTCACTCCGTATGTGGCTGCCTATTGGATTGGTGATTCGACAGGCGTAGCCAACCGAATTGGAGGAAGAGGATGATGGGGATGACCCACTGTTCGTGTCTACCTACTGAATAGTGAAGGCAGTGCAAAGCATCCGTGTCTGAGAATGCAGAACCCCAAAATACAGATGCGGAGCGAGCAAGATTGGTGTGGGGATGAAAATCATCGGCATCTTCAAGGTGGTAGTGATTGTCATTCGAACCATTTCTACGTCTACAAGATGAAGAACGAGAAACGAAAAATAATACAAATGAACTTATCGGCGTTATAGATTGGTCGTAACACAGACAATGACACCACCACAGATCATTAACGATCTGTTTTCGATTCTGTGCGTAGACGGAACCCAAAATGTTCATTCTGAAAATCCTATTCGGTCCTAAAAAGAAAATTATCAAAAACACAATTTGTCTTGGATGGTTTTTATTTTGTTATGTGAGATGGGTTTTACGATATTACCATCAATAATTGTGGGCGACAATAATTGCCAACGATGTGGGTGACAACACATACATGCATGAAATGCAGAATGTAGAGAATTAGAACGAAAGCTCCACATGACAAGCGGCTGTATCGATAGACATAGTAAGAAAACTACTCACGCATGAGGAAACGGGCAATAGCGAAAATTTTAAAGTGGTCCCATGATCCATGGTTGAGAGTACAACTCCTCAAAAACCCATTGTGCTTAACACCTACAATGGGTTTAACATAAATGTTAATAAATCCCAAAGATTATCCAGAAACTAAAAATGTTGTTGACTGCGTTCACACTTGATTGCACCCAGTCGACTGACAGAAAAGTGGCGCTCCTCTTTCTTCCTGCTGTATGCTCCTCCTCCTCTGTCAGCATGCCCATCTCACTTGCTTGCGCTTGGCTTCCCATGATTTTTATTCAACAGCAAGACTCCTCTTCCTTCCACATTTTTAGTTTGCTGAAGGCTGCCAACATCTCCTTCTTCGTCGCCAAGCGTTGACTGGATTATAACAGCTTAGCATCATCATGTCGGACTGGGTATTAGCGGAAAATGATGTTCCGGACGAAACAACATTCTTTGACCAGTTTGTACTGGAGGATGCGATACCAAAACGCAACATCAACCACCCAGAAACAATACATTCACCTACTCAAGATGCTACAGTCTCAAGTCGTACAACAAGCGTCTGCAGTAGTCCTCTACAAGAACAGGAGATTGACGAGCTCCTCTGGCAAGAAGATCCACCATCCTCCTCGTCCTCCACCGCGTTTCCGGTGATCACCATGGCACCCCCAACTCGTAGCTACAGAAATGTAGCAGACGAAGAGTGCTCTTCCTCCTCCTCCTCAGTAACATTTGTACCAAGAGCAATGACAAGTGAGGAGGAGGATTCACAGCAGCATTCCACAATGACATCAACAGCAAATGAGTCGATTCTCCTGCGTAGGAAGCGCAACCGCGAGTCTATGCGACGAACAAGACTGCGTGAAAAGGTAAACCCAGTCGAACAGCCTGGTAAAGCAAGTATGAATTACTGAGTCATTCTTGTGTGGTGATTAGGAAGCACTGCACACATTGAGAGCGAGTTTGGTGAGCCTCGAGACCAAATATCAGCAGCTCACAGCCGTCTCCTCCTCTTCCACAGAGGACCACCATCAACAACTCCAGCAACATCAAGAAATACAGAAACTCAAAGTGAAACTCGCCCGCGTGATCCAAGTGCGAAGATACTTGGAGGCCGAACAACAGGCCATGCAGCAGTCTATGATCGAAAAAGAGCACGTCACGGAACAGCTACGACAAATCTTGGAAGATTGCCAGTTGGACGATCGCGTGGCCGATAAACTGGCACTCTTGGAAGCGCAATGTAGGCAATACAGCAGTAGTGTTGACGATGCAAGTGAGTCAGCCTCTCTGTCTCGTTATGAGTACGGGTTTACGGCTTTATCACCGCTGCAAGTGCATCACATCATCACACAGTTCGTACAGGACCTCCATGCAGTCAAAGCCGCGCATATTGGTGGGGGTAGCGCGTCTAGCGACCCATTATTGGAGATTTTTGGCTGGCAAACACGCCGGCATATTGACAACCAGAGCAGCAAGATGCATTTCGAGTTCACCAAGCAATTCCCACAGTTTACGGCCGCGACGATGATGGAGCGTGCGTGGAATGACGGCGTAGATCTAGAAAAATATAAACAAACGCATGGACGGAGTGCCCACATCAAACGCCTGGAATTCTTGCAGCAAGTGAATGCCAATTTCTGTGTCATTGTGCGTGAGATCGAGCATCCTGTCGAAAAAACGATTTTCCGTACACATTACGTCGTGCTCGGCATGGAGACGCAGGAGGGTTTTGTTCTAGGTATTCAAAGTATCAATCCACCAACAAGTGAGCTAGAAGAAGAAAATGGAGAAGAAGATGAAGATGGCAATCCGAAAGAGAAGATCGTGTGGATCGATGCGTTCATCGCGATTGAGTTTCTCCGTCGACGATTTTCACCAAACATGATAGGAGCCTTCACAACTGCTCAACCTCCATTCAATGGTGTCGACGGTTTTTTTGAGTTCCCTCATCGAGGTGAATTCTGTGAGATTCGATGGCGTGGCCAAACAGATTATAAGACACCAAAACATGCTGCAGAGAGCGCCGTGGGATTCCTCATGGGCATTCTACGGTGGGAGAATGTTGTTGTAGGTCCTCGATTCCATCTCACCGCAGGATAAACCTACAAAAAAACATAAATGAATGATCTCTTCAATAAATATCTCACGTGAACAAGAACATCAAGTCAAGAGCATGCAATATGAAACAGTCGATCTCTCTTTAGAATCATTTGATGCTTTCTTTTTTCTCATTATTTGCTTTTATCGTTTGATTTTGTACCTCGACAAATTATGTCGCTTTCTTATCCAGCAAGGGTGTCGATGCATCCCGCGATAGTCCTTTGGTTTCCTGGACTAAATGAAAGCGATGCCGTAAGAACGCCATCTCGAACTCGCCACGCAGCATCTCACTCACATACTCTTCATCAACTGTCGCCCAGGTACCCACGAGTGCCATGAAGATCCGCGAATCCAAGAAATCAGGTAAAACGACGTTGCGCATCATTTCGAAGCACTCAGCCTCAACCTCGTCAAAGGTCGTCCTCGACGCGTTCTCAAGCTGATCAGTCACGCGCTGATGGACCGCCTCGGATAAGGGGATTATCATACGTGTGTTACTTGGATTCAAGTACTTGTCGTAAATTTTCTTGGCTGATCGCAATACAATCTGATAGGAAGGTAATCGCCGGTAATGCTCAATATCTTCCCATAGCATCAAGTTCTCTGAACAATGCTGGTATTCCAAAAACAAACGGAATTGTCGGATCGAGGCCTGGTTCTGTAGCAACAGATCAAGATGACTCAGCTCTAGTTTGCCGCGTTTCGCGGCGGCGTCGATCTCACGCAGTTCGGCATCTAATGTGGGCTGTTGTTTGGCGATTTTCTTTAGCTCAGTATATTGAGTCGACTTGACGAACCGCGGCAGAGAATCCTGCAGCATACCGTGCCGCACACGTGCGGAAATTTTCTTAAACATGTCGACCGTTGGGTTCTGCAGTTTCTGGAAGATTTCATCACGAATGGACGTACTCATGTCGACTTGTAGCTTGGCACTTGGCATCATGTACTTGCGATAGATTTTCTTCGCGGTATGCTGTAAGAACTCTATCCCGGGAAGCAACTTGAAATCCTCGACTTCATGACAGAAGGCCAGCAATTGGTCCACGCCGCGGCTCGTCATGAACTGTTTAAAGTATTTCTTTCCAAAACTGTCTCCGAGAATCAAATCGAGCTGTTCAAGCGGTGTAAGGCGCTCTTCGACCGGCAAGTGACGTAACGCCGCCTCGTGCTGTGATTGAATATCAGAGCGGCGGCGGTATTCCATTGGGATCAATTTGACCACAGGATAGTGCATGGCTGTTTCAATGAGCTGGAATTCGTTCATACTGTCGAGTTTCTTTTGCGTTTGCTCGAGTTGTTCCGGGTTAGTAGCTGCCTGCGTTGGTCGTCCACGTTGTTGCCGAGGACCAGCCTTCTGTTCTGGCTTCACTTGCCGCGAATGATCCAAATACTCCTTTGTGCGGCAAAATCCTCGCCACAGTTCCTCGCTGATCAGCTCAAAGACGAGCACCTGCGCTTCATAAAAAAGCTTAGGAACCAATGCGGCCTTGGACTCGACTGTGGTGTGCAAGATCTTGAGTACCCTTTCGTCGACGTTGATGAAATTACGGGATGTTGGCACACAATATCGATCATAAATTTTGCGGGTTTTGGTCGTGATAAACGATAAGTTTGGCAGTCGCTTGCAATCTTCCACCTCGAGGTAGAAAAGCAGGTTCTCCAGTGCTACGGCTTCGATACAAAACGTTTTGAGGAACCGTAACTTGGTCGGGTGCGCTAGGATACCCATGAGCGAGTAATCTTCAGGCTCTGTGACTTGGGATGCGTTGACTGGCGCCATAAAATCTTGCATTTTCCGAAACAATTTGCTTTCCACAAACCGTGGATAGATCGATTTTTCCAATGCAACAAAGCAAATGTTTTGTGCGTAGGCGTACATGCCTGCAGAGATGTTGTCGCCCTCCAAAGCCTTCTCGATGTCGCGCAGCATCGCGCCAGTCACACACACTGGCAACTGCGCTTCGGGTGAGAGGAATTTGTCGTAGATCTTTCGCAGCCGACGATGCGTATACGAATGCGACGGCAATAGCTGCAATTCGTCGATTTCGACCCAAAACCGTAGCCTATCAACAGCATGAGGAATTTTATTCCGCTCAGCGTAGTTGATAAACATTTTTAGCGTACAGGAATCGGTCAGCACATCCGTCGTGAACACGGGCGTCAAATTCTGCGCGAGATCGAATGAGCTTTTTGATGAGGTCACACCACGACTAATCATCGGGGGTCGATCGGCCTGGTCTTCTATATGGGAGGATGTTAATGCCTCAATGTGAAAAGTATCAGCGCCGTCATTATCGTTTTGTTCAGCGCCGTCTATCGCTGACTCTTGGATGGAATCGCAACTATGCTCTGCTTTAAACGAGTCACTCAAGTGAATTGACAGCTGCGAATCCAGCCGCAAAGCTTCATTCAAGGCAAGGCGTTTATCCACATCTGCATCAAGCTATCATGCCAGACAAACATGAGTCGTCTCATGCTCTCACACATGCACTGAGTTCAAAAACTTACCTGCTCTTGATCAGAGCATTTTTTGTCTACAGTAGCTGCATCCACTTGAGCTGCCAAACGATCTCGTATGGTTGTGAAAACCAACTCTTCTGCCATGTCAGTAGCTACCAGTCGATTATATTCCTATATGATAGAATATGTTGAGCAACACAGTAGCCTATCAACATCAAAGAGATGTGAGCCCCAGAGTCAGGCGCATAGTTTCTAGCGTACCGCATGGATAAAGCTGAACGTATCAAGGTCGCCTTGATCCACAGACGCACCAGCACCCATGCCAGCGGTTCAGAATGAAGCCAAACACCTTTGCTTCGACGTTGATGTTGGTTTGATGCTTTTGAAGCTGTTTAGTTGTTGTCGATCAGGTAGTTATTCCGGTTCGATCACTTGCAGATATAGCCGCTCCGAGTGTACCAAATTGAGCGTTTGACAGGACGACTGCTACTATCAATAGACCACGTGGTGCTAGCACATGATTGAACCTCCAAAAGAAGCTACCAGCAAACATAGATGTATACTACTAGATATGTATATTCATTCACCTACCGCGTTTAACAAACATACTCTTACCGTATCGTGTTCTCTTCATCTTCTTCTACATTTTTGGTCGATAGGCTTCAAACCAACTTTTGCACAAATTACACACGCCAGTTTATTTGTTCTTCTATCCAAATAGGGAATGTAGCGCTGCCTGTTGTGTACCGGATAACGAGCCCCACGCCTGTGCCATCAGTTGCGATGGAATCGAAGATCGTAACGTCGCCAGCGTCGCTGCGATTCCCTCGCGCAGTTCGCTAAATTCTTCCTCACCAACCTGGTCCACAAAAGCGTTGCCATTCGCCACAATCTCAGCGAAGATGCTCACAATCATGCTCACATGGACGCACTCCTTGCCCAAGACGTACTCGTTCCGCTCGCTTACATACCGACACAATCGTTTTGTGACTTCGACTGACTCTTCAAGATCACCGCGAAGTGGCAGCATACTCAACCACTTCGGGAACAATGTCGCAGCATCAACAACATTCGAGTGGTGCTCGCAAATCAGTCCAAATGCCGAGACAGCGTTATCAGTGGCATTGCGCATGTACGGATCGTTGGCGTGCGAGTGCGTAAGCACTTCTAAGAGCAATTGCAGGCATCTGTTGGCATGTTTGGCAAATCTGTCGGACCCAAGACGAGCACATACACCCATCCCAAACGAAGCTGCTTGGACCAAAGGAGGATACCCGTCGCTTGTTTGCAATACATCTATAAGTAATGGCAGGAACGTATCTAGTTCATTCATGGCTGGCGCCCCACAATGCTCCAAAACATCGTCCAAGATGTACAACGCAAGTTTTCGGTCTTCGGGAAGGCAATGCGCCGCAGCGAGCTCCACTATTTTTTCCCATAAGAGCGCCTTAAACACTGGAAAAAACGCTTTGCTGTGCGATTTCGCTAAATTACCAATACAATCAGCCATGACAAACTGTAATTCTTGCTCGGTTGTTTCTTGATCTTCCTCACTCTCTTCGTCATCCTCAAAACCATTTACTCCGACTGGATCCTCTTCTACAGGTTCTTCACCGTCTTGAATGGATTTCTGAGCGCGTCGTACTGCACGACGTTGGAAACTGTCGCCCAAAACAAGCAACAAGCCCTGTACCAATTCTTTCAATTGCGCTTCGTTCAGCCGCACGTGTGGATGAAATTCCAATGCATTCGTGATGCACATCTTCATGCTCTGCATGATGTTCATCACCAACTCGAGCTCTGGCTCCGAAGTGAGTGCATTCACGAGTCGTCCGAGACTGAAATCCACCATTTGTTTGATAGTTTCCATGTTTGACGATGCAATCGCCACACACTTGACCAGCGCAGGCATGGAACTAATTGAGGACGAACGGATGTCAGAGTGCACCGAGTCAGTCATCAATGGTGCCAAGACCTGTGTAACCTGCTCAGCGTATGGGAAAAATGCTTCTTCCAAGTCCGTCATCATGCCGACCAACAACTGACACGCCGTCGCCTTCTCCTCCAAAATGGACGTGCGAATGCTCAGGCATTTGTCATTCACCTGTGCGATCTGAATATCTTCACTGTCTGTTGAGGCATCTTCGTCCTCATCTGGAAGAGTCGATGGGTCGACTTCAAATTCAGCCTGCTGCATTGCTGCAAACAGCAACGTCGGCATCACGATTGGTAAATATGAGGCAAAATCCTTGCCCAGACATTTACAAAACCGTGCCCAAGCCTGCAATAAATACGTGCGAATCCACTCGTTGCTGACTATCTTCGGGGTGTTTTGCATCTCGGCCATGATCTTCATGACTTCCATCGCATCGGCGCCAAACACGTCTTTGCCCACAGCGATACCAATTAAACTGATGCATTCCAGCGTGATCCCGCCGAGTGTGAACGACCCCACGGTCCCGAAGGTCGTACTTTCATGCAGACATGCCAACAAAATCTGTTTCAAACTCGGCATCACCGCACTGTAATACTTAGTGAAGGAGTCACCTGCAATGGTAGCAATACTGGAAATCGCCGTGATCGACTGTTCTTGTACCACTCGTGAGTGGTTTGGGGCACGCAAAATCGTAAACAATTGCTGAAGCAACCTTTCCAAATACGGCTCCAGTACCTGTGGCTGGCACATGTCGATAAACTGTCGCAATGCGGTCGCGGCATGTGCCTGCAATCGGGGCTTCTGGAAATCCTCCAGGTAATGCAACAGGATTGTCAGTGCCTGCGCATGATACATTTCCTGGAACTGAGGACCCTGGTCCACCGACATTTGCCCAATCACGTCGATCGCAGTACAGCAGACACGTGGATGCGGGTCATATGCTTGCGTAAGCAAATGCCGCACAATGGCATCCAAGTTCTCATGTGAAAGAATTTCGAGGATCTGACAGAGTCCGACGAGTGCTGCGTGACGAAACACCCAATTTTCGCTGTTTGCAGCGTACTCCTGGATCAACGCAAAGCATTTCGGCAGCGAGCGCTTTGCACCGATCGCACCGACCAACCGTTCCAGCGCTTCAGATCCCACATCAAAATTCGAGATCTCGTGATTCGCCAATACGCCGCTGTCCTCTTCTTCCTCGCAAGTCGTCACGCTCCAACTGTCAATGTCCTGCAATTCTAGCATCATCTTGAATGCAATCGGATAAATCGCGTGGACAAAGTAGTTCTTTGATAGTTTTCTGCATGATGAGGGTATTTGTTCTGCGATGGAGACCAAAAATTCCATTGCTAGCTGTCGACAGCCGTCAGGAATGCCCATGCTTCCAGCATCCGCTATTTGCACCATTGTTTCAACGTATTCTTTGAGACAGGGCTTGAAATACCGCGCATGAGGTTCTACGACTTCAATCAGTACTTCCAATGTCTCCATGACATCATCAAACTGCTGTTTCTGTACCATGTGATGCACCGCTGCGAGCACGAGCGGCACGGTTTGTGTCAGCATATCGTCTCGATGCATATGCAACGTCTCCATATTAATCAGTAACATCGCAAGCGCACGGATTCCATTCAATGCCACGCGGCCTTCGGTATCAGCAATAGATTTCGCTAACATCCCCACGACCGTCACTTCCGTAGTGTTCGAAGAAGAAGACGAAGCATTGGCATCACTCGCAGCTGTCGTTTCTTCTTCGATGAGTGTGCCCAGATATACAGCAATCATCTCAAACACCCGCAATGTGGTCTCACGCAGTGTGGTGTTCGGTGATTTGATCCATTCCAAAAGTGTTGGCAGCAGCGAATCCCATTGTGCATCGTCCAAAATGCTACTCGCCAATTCACCGACTGTGTCACACACTTTGCGACGAATACTGCGATTCGATTCGGTGTGCAACACTTCCAGCAACTGCGTCTTAACTCTCTCGCGCACCTCATCGCTGGCGTTCGGCCAGAGTGACACGGCATCACGCAGCAACACACGACGCAGTAGTACCGCCGCGAGCCCACGGACGTCATCCGATCGGTTTGAATGGACGACTTGGACGAGTCCGAGCAACGTCACATCGCTCTGTTGCTTCAATTCCTCAAAGTACATCTCAGCGCGTTTGCGTTCGCTGTTGTCCATGGCCATGAGGCTCCAGAGCAGCTTCTCCCATTCATTGGCGTCGCTCATCGTCGGTAAATAGATAGATATGCAGGTAGGGAGAGAGCGCGGCGATTAATATGTGGATGTTGGTGGTCGATGAGCTCCTTTTCTCCTGTTACCGTGATGAGTGAGAAAAAGAGAAAGCAAGTCCCAATTTCAACCAGTTCTTTCAATGAGACATTTTATTGGACAAAAATAAAAATATAACAATGAACCATTGGATAAAAATAATATTTAATAGCTAAAGATTGGACGAAAATGTAGATTTTTAGATGGGTTGATAGGAGGTGAGCCATTTTTGACTTTATCAGAAAATTGGTTGGCTACGAGCAGTAGATAATAATGATCATCATCATCACAAGCAAATGTGCAAGGTCGAAGCCAATGGATAACAACAGTAATGGGATGACCATTTGATTATGTATATATACTACGCCTTCCTTCGCTTTGGTGCAGGAGGCTCGTAGTTTTCCAATGGCAGTGTCACCACTGCCGGTTGGACTTGTGACTGTTGCTGTTGGTGTTTGGAGTCTTTAAGTTCCTTCCACTTCAGTTCGACTTGCTGCATGCGGTAACGCAAGTCCTGAAGCTGCTGCACGATCCCCTGTGACAATGCCTCGTTGGCGTCTTTGTCAGCAGCTTCTTCATTCAATACCGTTTTCAATGCTTTGAGATGGTGGAGCCAATCATCGACTAATGGCAAAAATCGCTTGCGAATGCGCAACATTCCATCTGCGAGGTGTCGAAAAAGCACTTCATTATCTGCAGATTGCTCGCAAACCGTCGTGGGAATAGAGACTGTTAGTTGATATGAAGAACTGCCCAGGCCGTATTCGCGAACAATGTCGTTCATGTCCATTTGATCATCTTCGTCTTCTTCACTGTCATCGGCTTCGAATTCGTTCTCGATTCTTTGACTACCATTGATGGCATCTACGCTCTCCCATTCCACCGCTTCATCATCTTCGTTATCATCGTTATCTCCGCTGTCGCCATTGCTATTCGTACCGGCTTCTTCCCATTGAACACCGTCTACTCCACATGTGTCTTCAGTATCCCAATTTTGCTTTGTGTCTTCAGCTATACTAAGCATATTTTCTGTTGATTGCTGGTCGGCCAATGCTACATCATTAAACAACTCGAATGCATCTAATGTCGGCACAAGAATCTCAAAGATTCGATTCATTTCCACCAACAGTGTCTCCATTTCGGGCACGATCTGGGCCATCTCGCGTTGCATCTGCTTGTGCTTCACCTGTAGGACGCGTTTTCGGTGTGTCCATGCTGCTTGCGCGTCTTCTTTGGCTTTGTGTTGCTTCGCCTTTCTGCATGGGAATCGATAACCACTCTCCACAAGCATGGCTTGTCCCGCCACCAGCGGTGGATACCGATCACCAAAGTCTTCCTTCCAGGTTTCGATCATCTCCAGCACCAAGTCGATTTCTCGAGACTGTGGCTCCGAATTAGCAATTCGTCGGCGGCGAATCGTGTGCGATGCATTTGCTAATGGTCCGTCGGCCGCTTCCAACAATTTTCCATAGAAAGACGATGTCTGCGTTGCTACCAGCGCTCGAAATGCTACCGAGCGCTTGAACAGCTCTGTTGCAATAGCAATGACCTTTCATGGAACAAAACCCAGCAACACTCAGACAACCTTTATCTAAAACTAAAGCAGTAGATAATATACTTACTCGAGGGATGACTGTGATGGATCCTTTGGAGCGATTCAATTGGTGAATAATGGCATCGAACACTCTCTGTATGTACTTTGATTGGCTGGCGGCTGGGGCTTGACGCAAAAATACTTTGATGCTCTCCAAGCAACGTTCGGGCGACATCATCTTGTCATCTTCGACTGTAATGGAAGGATTGGCCCCAAAATCAGATCGCTTGCGGTTTGATGGTGCTCTCTTTTGTTTCGCTGAAGTCTGGCGCTGTTTTGGAGTGAGCCGAAAGTAATCGCGAAGTAGCTGATCGAATCTGGAGGCTTCTGTTGCGTCATTCCATGCCGTCAATGTTGTTGATTCACCGGTTGCTCCACGAACTCGGTGCATAATAGTTGGGTTGAATTGATAATGCCTCACTAAGTTCGTGTCTGATTCCAAAGAAAATCTTAAGTTCGGCACAGTTCTTCACGAAGCGTACAAGTTCGCCTCTAGATATTGAAGAGATCCAAGGAATCACTCGATTATGACGACGTAGTAAAAGCAAAAAACAACATGGAGTAGACGTATATTCACAACATTGTGTGGAAAACGTATGCGTTAGAATGGGCTAAAAATCGTCGTCGTCGTCATCTTCTTCGTCACTGAAATACGTTCGGCGTTTCATCTACAGTTTTTGGTCACACAAGTCGTTCCACGTTTTACCCAACAACACAAACGTGTAACATATTGCCATCAGATTCTGTGAAGCAACTTACCGTGACCTTCGTGCGCTGTTTCTCTTCGTTCTCGCCCACTTGATTCAGCAAATCAATGAGTTTGTCTTCGTCAATCTTGGCCGCTAATTGGCCGCGCTGCGCCATTTGGATGACCATGTCTTCAATCGCACGGGCCTTCTCCGGTTTCACAATCGCTATTCTCGACACTATCAAATACGAATCCAAAAAGATCGTGTAAGGTAATAGATAATGAAATATGGGTTGCAGAAAATGCTCAAGAGACGTTTAAAATGATACTTACGTCGTTCACGAGCCTCAGGTAGCATAACCTGTGCGACCAGGGATGCACGCATTTGCTCTTGTTCTCTATATTAGCAATGCCACCAAATAATCGCACCAGAGGATATAGATTTCTCATATGTAAATTTGTTTCTCCAAGATATCTCAACTCAAATGCATTGAGCTCACTTTTGCTTCATCTGCTCTGCCTGCATTTGCTCCATCGACATCGGTTGTTGACCATTCTGCAGGTATTAATGATTCGCATCAAAAGAGACAACAATTACAAATCCCTTTCGCAGTAACGACGTATTGAGCTGATTCTGTTTCTCGACAGGCTGAGTCACGTACGCTGCTCATGGTTGTTGGCGCTTCGTCACCGCTTGTTACCTTCTGCTTCTTGTTCTCGATCTATTCGGCTCTGGTTGTGTGGTGCCCATTAAAAACTCAAAATAATGACATGTTCGTGACACAAATCCATCAAATTAGCAGTTGATAACATTGTATAAAAGAAGCAGCGCGTCGAAGTATATTCGATTCTACTTGGCGGAGTTGTACGACCACGTCCGCAAAAGAACGTGCAAGTTTTCTGCAATGGCGGAGTACAGTATTGGACCAAGGTCGAATGCTCAAAGTACGCCGACACTGCACCGGCGGCTTTCTCTGACTCATGCCACTTTCCAAATCGTAGGTAGTGTCACGAATCCTGCGTTTGCTACACACGATCAACATACCTTCATTCATTTCAAATGAAGACAAGATACTTGTAAGATAGTGAGTGGAATTGCTTGCATGGAGTACAGTCTCGATGCTTAATTTTTGGATTTATAGTCTTGATCTTGATGATTCAGTACAATCATGGACAATGTGCATGAATGCAATGTCGTATTACTTGAGACACAAAAGAGTAAGAACATTCACACTGTCCAGACAAACTTATAGTCCCAGCTATCGTTCGTCTTCGTCATTGCTTTGGTGTCGTATGATCTGTTGCCTTGAGTTTCACATTGTAAATGAGATTGTGCACGTCTCCTCCGCAATAGTCTAGACCTTGGTCATTACTAGTTTCTGGTTTTGTTGACGTTCGTGTGCACCGAATCAAATACTAAAAGGATCAGAGCCCTCGTAACTCGTTGAACATTCTACAGAGTCGTTCATTCAGTGCGTGCAGCTGGCATGCTTTTCGTTTACAATAATTTGATTGGCTGATGTGGTTTTGGAACATGGCTACATTTGGTGAGGATTGGATTTGTGTACCTCACTGCCATCAACCGCACCACAGACAACAGATGCGGCCTATTGCCGTGTACTAAATGCAATACTTTGTTTTATTAAAGTGAGTCATCTTTGCTATGAGCAGACTTGTACATGCGATCCTTCCAGATATGCATGGGCATGTAGATTAAACTGGGCTCAAAGATCTCCTGAAGCGACTAGTCACACGGGCACACACATCCTATAAGATTTTGGTGTCTACACAAATTATAGTACATCGTTCATATTTATTGTAAAGATGGACGTAGGCGGGCTCCAGCTCTCAAGTGACAACCTTTTGATGGAAGAAGGCGAGAATGAGGATGCTCTTCCTTCATCGGCTCGTCAGCGTGTCATCTCATCGATGACGGAAGATACACTCGCGATGTTAAAGGATGTCTTTGCTGCGTTGTACGCTGACTATCCATTACAAGTCGCGAAAGAAGCTTCTCGTCGCGAGCGCAAGGAGAACCAATACATTTCGATGAGTTTGGTGTATGGAGAAATCGTTTTTGATTCGTTCAAGACCGTGATTGACATTCTGAAACGGTGGCACCATGTGCTGGTACGTCCTGGCGGCGTTTTCCTTGACATTGGCTCCGGAAGTGGCAAAGCAGTGTTTGCAGCCACACTAGCACACGACTTTGACGCCTGCTATGGGATTGAGATCCTTCAGAATTTGCATACCATCTCGATGGAAGTCTTACAAGTCTGGGACAAGAAAATCAAGAAGCAGTTCCCGCTTTCCATGCAAAAGAAACGTACACGGATCTTGTTCACACATGGAGATGCGTTAGACGTCGAATGGCCCTCAGGATCGAATGGCGCTGATCTCATCTTTCTCAATTCTACCTGTTTCACAGCTTTGCTTCTGAGAAATATAACCAGGAAACTAAGTATCTCCTGCAAACCTGGTGCAGTGGTAATCACAGCCACGCACGAATTACCCGATACACAAGCATTTGAGTGCGTCCGCACACTCTCAGTACTACAGGAAGCGTGGGGAGAAGCCACTTGGTTCATTTATCGCAAGAAGTAAAGCACAGTTTGTTCATGGAAGTTCAGTATGGTCTACTATATTGCTGCATTTTATAAAGTTTAATGCGTTTATATAATAGTTGGTTTTGTTTCCTCCTTTCGTTGCGTGCCTTCAAGAGAGTATTGATAATGTTGCATGTTCTCTTGCGGCACAGCACTTTACACCAAATAAATACATTTGCTATCAAATTTGTCGCTCATTAATTGCTCACTGTACCTCCAAGTGGTTGCACGTCGGACAACGAAGTGTCTCGTTGAGTTTCGGGACGATACATTCATCATGGAACTGATGACCACAACCAAGTGTCGTGATGTAATGAGTGCTACGGCGGCCAGCTGTATCAGAATTCCAACTGCTACTGGCTGGCAGCTTTGGTGGAACCAGTGAGGAAATGGATGCCGCTGCTTCCAGCTCGAGCGCTTCTTCGTCTGAGAGCATTGAGGAAGACGCAGTGACCCCGCCACTGCTCACGACACTCGGTGTACCATTACCGCCAAAAGCTTCACCGTATAAGCTGGATTCACAAAGTTGGCAGCAGGATGAGGCAGATGTCGAAGTCGCACATGACATGGAGTGTGAGTGGCTGAAATTATTATTTCTATCATGTAGATCAGCATCTTCTACACCCAAAATTGGCATGGACTGCGATCGTGCACTGGAGGAAAAGAACGGCATTGTGTGACCGAGCTGATCCAGTGGGTACTGATTTAGAACTTCTCCGTAGATAAACTCGAGTAGTTCCATCGCAAACCCCTTTGTCAACACCGTACAGTTATGGTTCTTGCGATTCAGTAGCACATTTTGTACGGTCATGAAGAAATGTACGAGCGCATCACGACGATCTTGGATGACACGCGCGCTGGAAAACGTAAAGATGTTTTTCTTCGGAAAGTAGCTCTTGAGAAACGTATATAGCCATGGGCAATCGGCGTCACAAAAATGGCCGTGGTTGAGTGTTTTCAACAATCGCTTCTGTAACCGGCGATACTCGTCGAAGGACCGTGCATGGCGCCAAGCCATATGTAGCAAGGCATGGTTGGCCGTTATAACATACCGCACATCTGCATGCTCCTTCGTGACCGAAATGCTCAACGCGATCTGCTCCAAGATCGCGATCGCCGGTGGCACCACACGATAGGTGATGCTGTCTTTCTCCCCCTCGCTTTTGCGGCCGCCGCCAATGCCACTGCCACTACGACTACGATGGCTGAAGCTGTGGCCACTGCCGAATCGATTCGCGCTCTGCGAGCGCTTGCGTAAACCATGGGAAACAGTTCCACCACCACCTCCGCTTCCCGCTCGCGGTGGCCGCGAAGCCGCGATCGCAGCAACATGTAGGTCTGTTGGTGGTGGGAGCATATCGAGTAGTTTCATACTGATTCGACTGCTTACGTATCCCTTCCAAAGCGTTTAAATTTAAAGTTTACAGCCGTTGTCTGGTGAATAAGACGAAGAGAATGAGAGAGCGAATGTGTTCGCTTGGTGGCGGCTTTGCTTCTGCTGGCCTTACATCTCAACCGCTAATATGCGTGCCTTCTTAGTCCATCTCTGGTCTCAGCGCAAAGAAAAACAATAATTTATTTCAGAAGGTTATTAATTTTTAAAAATTATTATCAATGGTTTTTAAAAATTCCGTGAGAAAGAACAGAAAGGAGTAAACGATGTAACACTAATTTATAGAGGTGTGGCGTAATCACGTCAGTCGAGAGGGAGATGGTAATAGCAGAGTAGGCGAGGGTTGAGCTCCAAGACGCAGGTTATGCACGCGCCTGGTATACAAAACTCAAGTGAAAAAAATTTATTTTGAAGAGCACCTATTTATAGATCACCAATAAGTTTATACAAAAAAATTATCTCTAATTCGATTATACGAATGATGAAATTGATACAACACAAGCGGCACATCTTTTGCTTTTTCTCGACTTGCACAAGATAAAGATCATCAGCATATCTCCACACCTCCAGCTAGTAGAACTATCACCAACAAAACAAAAAAATATCTTCCACTGATATATCTATGAGCAACTTGATTTTTTTTTTTTTATTTATTTACAACTGGAATTGTTGGGAAGGGGGCATCATCCAATGTTTGTGTTTGTGATCCAAAGTCACTTCCATATTTGGCCATCAACTTACTCGAGAATGGGTTCAAATTGGGACAGGAAACGGCAGTTGTGCATGGCTAAACGCACTTTCTCAGCTGTATACAGAAGAGAAGAACAAGGTAAATGAAGAGTACCTCGTCCCAATCACTTCGACATTTCATCCTCAAATAATCATGTTTACCAAAGTTTTAGGACTTACCCAACATTTCTCCTTAAAAATGAACCTGGCTGCCTTCATCGAATTTTTTTTCTCTTCTTCTTCTTTAGGTTGAAGGCTACATGAAATGGAATCATAGCGTCGGATAGTGGAGAGTAATCAACTTGCACATTGGTATATTTCCATGAGCAGCTGTTTTTCATACCTTCTTGAATGCAACTCCTAGGTTTCGACATGAACCAGATTATGAGAAATTGTTCTGGTTCGACTTCACAAGACAGGAGAGGCACTTGCTATCTACTAAAAATTTGTATGGAGGCCATAACTTTGTGTTCCCATGCATTCCCTTTCAGTCGCTAGCACATATATTATGTCCTTGGCAGTGTTCCATTCGTACACTAAGTGAAAGTATAGTTACTCATTCGAAGGCACACTTGAAAATAAGTCTAATGAGTACTGATATGCTCGATACATCCATGCATGCATGAAGACTGGAACTACATGGGTATATTGAACATGTTTCGCACGAGGACTTTATTGATACATAATAACCTTCCCCACTTTTCATCCTCTTCTTCTTCTTCTTCCCCTTGTGCTCCCTTTTACTACAATCTACCACGCAGTCATGACCTTTCGATGACGATACGTACCATACGCCAACCCAATCAAAAAGAGCCCGCCAATGATGCAACCTGTGAGTACATCCGAAAATGCATAAAACGTAATGTACCCAAACATGACAGTCGGGCAGATCGCAATCGCCAGCAGTATTGGAACCCCACCAGGTACTTTGGTTGGTCGCGGGATGTACGGTAGTTTGCGGCGCAAGTGGATGGCCGTCGCTAAGATCAACAGTTTGACGGCTGCGGCAAACGCATTAGTGATCTTGAGCAAATCGTCAAACGTGACCCACACCAGTGCAAGCGTACAGATCAATTGCATGAGGATAGCAACATGTGGCGACTCGAACATACTATTGCGCTTGGCGAGTGCCTGAGGAAGCAAATGATTTTCCGCCATGCCCGACACTTGGAATGAACCACAATACAGGCTAGCAATGTACATGCCTGAAGACCCACACATGGCAGCAATGATGATCAGAGTCTGTAGGAACGATCCACCAACTAGCTTTGCCATGAGCGGATAGGAGTCACGGTCCAGCATGGACCAATGGACTTCGTCCGATGTCAACCCGGCTGGCATGGGGATGATGTACGTCGCGATAAGCAAGATTACTGTCATGAAAATCGCACGCGGATACGCATGTGCTGGGTTCTGGACTTCACCACCAAAGACAGAGACCATATAGATACCGTGATAGCTATGGAAAAGGGTGTTGACGAGCGTGACCCAGTGAATGTCGATAGGCCCTTCCATTGTAGCATCACGAGTTTCAGGGTTGTACGTTGTGTTCTCGTGACGCAGCTCAAAGAGGTCGTCCAAGTCCGCAGCAGTCGAGTACGCCCAGACTGTGAAGATCAGGAAAAAGAGCACTACAATCGCGACCAAGGTTACCATGATCCGACCGACGTTCTTGGAGCCAAGCAGAGGCGGCAGCGACAATACTACGGCAATGCAGGCTTTGATGGCGAGCTCGGTACTTGAGGAGAGATCCAGTCGGTAGAAATCCGTGATGATCTTGAGCAGTGTCGCTGGAATCAAAGCACTGCTAACCATGGCACTGACCCAGGCCCAGAACCCAACTTGGAACCCCCAAAAGGGACCAAAGGCATTCATGACCCATATCGTAAAGCCGCCATCTTCAGGGAACGCTGAGCACAATTCCGCGACGATCCACGCTAATGGGATCAACACCAGTACTGGGTAGATCAAGAAACCGATCAGCCCCACAAGCGGTCCACCGGACGAGATGACCGATTCAGAGCCAATAGGGCCACCACAGCTGAACATGTAGGTGATACACCCGATGCTTAGCGTTCCAAGCACGCGGTGGTTTACCGCATACACCGGCTGATGTGGGAATCCTGGCGATTCCATGATCATGTCGATCTTTTCAAACTTCTCCAATTCAGCCAGGTCCCTGCAAGTTCACAACACCAGCAAATGGGGTACGGAAAATGAGATAAGATGAGGAGGAAAAGAATGACGAGCACGAGTACAGTGGCATTACTATCGTTCATGGGGGAAGAACGTACATGAATGTCCCAGAGGAGTTTGTTTCGTCTTGGAGTGGAGTATTACCATTGAATTCAGACTTGGTAGGCACGGTCACTCGATCAACGCCCATGATGTATCGTTAGTTTAATGTAGCCCAACTTCCTTTAACGAATGGAGTAGTGCTCTTCTTCCAACTCTTACTTATCGAATGTGACCTAGTCGTCCAACCAGGAAGTGAATGGGCTACTACTGCTGGTCTGTATAGTGATGCTCGAAAGACTGGGTTTGCACCTGCCTTTTCTGCCAGCTGGTACCGCCGGAATCAGCAATACTACAAGTAGTAGTACGGTGGACCTAAGCAATGATGTGTGAGGTAAAAAGAAATGACTGAGTGCCCTGACCTTTGGCTCAGAACCTCTGACCTGTGAAAGAGGAAAATAAGAAGATCATTTTCAATCACCAATTCCAGCCAGCTGGTAAAGTATCGCTAGTATTTACGTAAGCATATTCCCATGGCATAGAGTGCAAATGCTGTTATTTCTATTGCGAGTGATTGAAAATGAAATTGTTGACATCTCAAACTCCACATGTTGCAGAAATTATGTGGTTTGGTGTGCACCTCTAATGCAGTTTATTTTATACAGTTCTTGTTCTGAGCATCTAGAACTTGAATATACTATACTTAATTATTTTTTAATAGATTTAATAAGTGATTAAAATAGAAAAGTATCAATTCAAAGAGGTGATGAGACTGTGCTAAGGTCTTTGATCCAGAAAAGCTGCAATGATGCTTTTCACTGGTTGTGGAATTGCTAGGACTGGAAACAGTGGTTCTTGTCTACGCGCCATCAATTTCCATACAACCTTGCACGTCAGGATCCCTATGCACCTAGCCAGGACGCTTGCAGTCTGATTGTTTTGTTGAATGTATGGACTACGTTGACAAACACAAAAAAACAGTTGGAAATTTCATGCTGAATTCATATCACCCGAGTCATAGACAACTGCCAAGTCGGTCGGACAATGTCAGCACATCTTGACTGGGCACAAATGAAAACTTTTACATTCCCAATGGCAACATAAAACACTATGCAATGCCTCAATAGGGAACGGATGGTGGGAACATCTCGGCGGATCAGCTGCAATCTTGATGACACTAGCATGCTACTGTGACAACTGCAGCAATAACAACTCCTTTATTGTTCTTATCCGATATATATTATAGAAATTGCTTCTGCAAAAAAACCCTTAAAATATTACCACCTGATCATAAAGGTACCACGTTTGTCTCTCGTCCATTTCCAGGCCTTGCCGTATGGCAAACACAAGTGCAGGCACTGGTAACAGCACTAGGATGACCTAGCAATATTTCTCGCTGATTTCAGAGCCGAACACAACAATAAGAGACAGTGTGATGGTAATTCCAGCCTTGAACACCTACTTGAGGATTCAGCACCAATACATTCATAAGAGAATCTACAAGAGTAAGCCAGATTGTAACGCATTTTGAAAACATACGAGATCCAAAACCGCGCAGTTGACTTGAAGGCCCTAGAGCGACCTAATGGCGTGCAGGACCCAAATCGCGAACCTGCTATCTTTCGGGAAGATGAGGAAAGTCTGGTCATCCGAAATGGGAGAAAGCTGGTTCAGATGCACATGCTACAGTGAAAAGATTCAATAAACTCGGCTCTAGTGCTGTTACATCAACACTTTCCTGCTGCCGTGCCTACATTTCTAAATTCCAGAAGTTGTTCACAAAATTGTATATTACTACACTACCTTCTTGAAGTTGGGCTACAACAAGCAAGTTAGTAAATGCCACTCTCTTTGGAATATTTAAGACCATGTGGACATTTATTATGTTTATGGTATCGCTGTGGATGAGTTCGCGCTCGATAGTGGAACTTTCACCTTCAAGTAGCCATAAACCATTCCTGGCAGTAGGAACACAAATATAATAATCGCTTTCAGGAAATTAGAGAGAGCATCAAACATGATGTAACACACAACACCAATCGGTAGCACAGCCATCGATCCAAGCATCCACACACCACCAGGCACTCTGGTGGGCCGAGGGATGTACGGCAACAGTTGGCGAAGTCTTACAACCGAACAGACAATCATAATTTGGACACCACCAGCAAAGATGTTGGTCAAGGGCACAAGGTCATCAAAATCTACACCCAAGAGGATCAACGTCACGCCCAACGTCGCCAAGATCGAGATGTGCGGAGAATCAAAGCGCTGATTCCTGACTGCGAACATCTGTGGCAGCATTTGTCGCTCGGCCATGCCCGACATTTCAAAAGACTTGCAGTAAAGACCGGCAATGAAGAGCCCGACAACACTGCACATGGATGATATGACGATCACAATTTCCAGTCCCCCACTCCCGACGAAGTCGGCAATATGTGGGAATGTGTTGCGGTCAAAGAGTGTCCAGTTCGGGTGTCGAACGGCGATGGCGGGCGGTAGCGGTAGGAAATACGTCGCAAATGTCAGGCCCACTGTGAGTGCAATCGCACGACCATAAACGCGTGCTGGGTTTGAAACTTCCCCTCCAAATAGTGAGGCCGTGTTAATGCCATCAAAGCTCAAGAACAGCGTGTTGAGCAGTGAGGTCCATTGGATTTCAATATCTCCGGACTGAGCGATTTCGGTGCCATTCATCACGATCCGTTCATGCCGAACTTCCCAGAGATCCTCAAAGTGTGTTGCCTTGGCGTATCCCCACACACTAAACAGCAACGTAGTGAGCCCTACAATCACGAGTAGCGTGAAACAGCCTTTCTCGACGACTTTCGAGCCGAGGACGCTGGGGATAGTCAAGACGATGGCGATGAGTGCCTTGATCAAATATTCTAGGATGTCGGACTGGATTTCGCCACCATTGTACTCGTAGATCATCTGCAAGAAGAAACTCGGCAGCAATGCACTCTTAAAAATCCCTGAGATCCAGGACCAGTAACCGACCTGGAACCCCCAGAACGGACCAAACGCGTGCAACACCCAGATGCTGAAGCCGCCGTCTTCCGGGAATGCTGAACAGAGCTCGGCGACAATGTAAGCGTATGGAAAAGTGACAAAGAGTGGATAAATGATCAGTGAGCCGAGACCGATCAAGGGCCCGCCGGCGGATATGATCGGCTCGGTTCGAATCGGTCCACCACAGCCAACAAAGTACGTAATGGCAGTGATCCCACACACACCTAGTACACGGTGGTTGGTAGCCTCCGGGCGCGGATGGATCTGATCGATCGCCTGGATGCTAATTGATTTTGGGTGGTTCGCTTCGAGGATTGACATGTCGATCGAATCCAGTTCACTGTAATATGATAGACACAGAAATATGTGGGAGTTTGCAAATTTTGTAGCCTAAGAAGCATGAATTTAGCAACTCACATAAAGCCACTGTCGAGGTGTCCAAGGTTCTTCATAGTTCGCATCGATAAAAGCACGGCTTTATCGTCCTTTGTCGTCATGCTTTGCCAAGTTACCGTCGCGTGATTAGCGAGTGAAAATATGAGAATGGAGTACGCAACTTTCTAAAGCTAACTGGATGCGTTAACTATACAATGTACAGCAGTGCAGATCGTAGACATTCTGTTGAATGTCTCCTCCTTCCCAAGTGTTATTCCTAAGAGGCACTCAGCTATCGTTGACGCACAACGAAAGGACACAAAAGGATCGGCAGCCGTTCCCAACTGCGGCTTTTTCCTAGAAAATCAGGGTGATTGGCCGGCTTTTCAGTGTCTATGTGCAGATGAGAGCAAATATGTAGCGTAAAGCCCATCATTTTGTACCGCAACGGGCAACACTTTTGCATAAAAGATTTACTTAAGGCAGACAAAGTCGGACAGGAACAATAAGCTGAGCCATGTGCATCAAGAACAGCTGGAAGCAAATCTGCTAACTGGATGGTTGTTGCGAATAAAAATTTGCAACATGTTGCTTTCCACCTAGTGAGGTTACAGCAAACAGCAAAACACAAACATATACAGACAAATGCATGAGATATTAAGCATCAGAAACGCGACAATGTGAAGGAGAGGCACTACTGCTGCTAATCTTTCTGCGAACCGCTATCAGATGGATATCGACATGTGTACTGTACTTCCAACGTCGAAAAAATGCTGCATGATCTTACTTCGTTTCATGTAGTTTATGGACAACGTAATGCTCAGCGACGTGATTGTCTTGCTTTACTTTTTGTAAACAGCACTTTCACCACCGTGGTGATCACAGAAAGCGCTATCGTTAAGTGATAAAACGATAAATTGGGAGGTGATTGCCTTATGATCTGACATGCAATAGGCTCTTACTGCCAAGATGTTCCAGCCAGTAGTTGTGGTAAAGGCAAACACACTCTTCATGGATAGTGTATTGATTGCGCTGTTGCAATGACCGCATTTTACGAGCACATTAAGACCATCTTCATCCCAGTTTTGTATGACTTGGTTGAACAAGACTGGAATATTCTGCCAATAATAACATGTCATCAGCTAGTGTGCTCGAGAATATCATCTCCTTTAGCCTGGCCGAACCATTATAAGCATCATCTTTTCCGTCAAATTTATAGCGCGACAACCAGCATGTACACATTCATTTCATACAGCTTACTGTTATATTCCACTTATACGATCTATGCAGAAAAGCGCACCGTCTTGAAGTAGGCATACCCAGCACCTGGCAACAAGAATGCGCAGATGATGACGCCTGAAAAAACATCATCAAACGCCCCAAACGTGATGTAACAGAGTACCGCAAACGGCAAGATGGCCATTAATGCAAGGACCCAGATTCCTCCAGGTGCACGCGTGGGTCTGGGTAGCAATGGAAGCTCTTTTCGTAGACGAATTACAGCGAAAATGATCATAATTTGCACGGCCCCAGCAAAGGCGTTAGTCATCGGTAGCAGATCATCAAACTTGAGCATCAGCAGAATGAGCGTCGCCCCTAGCGTCGCCAAAATCGAATGATGTGGTGAATCAAAGCTCTGGTTCCTCCTAGAGAAAAAAGGCGGCAGCATTCCCCACTGCGCCATACCCGACATCTCAAAAGACTTGCAATAGAGTCCCGTCATGAACAGACCCGCCACGCCACACAATGAAGATACCAATATAATATTTTGCAGCATCGGACCGCCGATCGACTCAGCAATATCCGAGAACGATGTGCGAGCAAACATTGACCAATTTGGTTCATTTGTTGCCACGGCAGCAGGCATAGGAATAATATATGACGCAAAGGTGAGCCCCACTGTGAGAACAATGGCTCGACCGTAGACATGTGCCGGATTTGCGACCTGCCCACCAAATAGCGAAGCAGTGTTGATGCCATCAAACGCCCAGAAGAGCGTGTTGAGCAGCGTCCCCCATTGCACAGCGACTGGGCCACTCTGGATTGCATTGCCATTCTCGTCGATCGTGATGCTTTCATGGCGAATCTCCAAGAGATCTTCATAGTGTGTGGCATTGATGTACCCCCACACACTGAATAGCAAAGTAGAAGCTAAGACCCAGAAGAGCAGCAACAACGTGCTGCGTTCAACGACTTTCGAACCCAACAGACTCGGAAGTGACAACAAGATCGCGATCAACGCCTTGATGAT